>CAAKHC010002235.1:0-28303 GCA_901007825.1 Macroramphosus scolopax | reverse complement strand
GCGGCCTCACCATCTTCTCAACTTCTCCCGTTAATGTAAAAACAAGTCGCAAGTAATTTTCACAAAGTCTACCAAGCAGAACATCAAATGGTTACTGAACTGGTCTGAGTAATCAAAAAATAACGTATAAAAAAAATACGATATATTAAAAAAAATAAAAGATATCCCGAACACTCATGCAGCTCCAATAAGGTTCCTCTGATGAAAACATGGTCAAAACAGTGATTATAAAAGGAACTAAATGGAGCAACTTTTAGCGTGCAGTATTTCCCCTTTTAATTTTGCTTCCAGTACCAGCAATGTGTGCACAACGTGTGCACCTATTCTTTTATAAGTTATGCACCACCGTATTAAGACGTTGATATTTGGTTGAATGTAGATTGTAAGAGTGAGCGACCAAACTTCACTGTCAGGATAGAATCTAAAGCCAACGTCAATATGATGTAGAAGACCGACAACAGTTTCATATTGGTTGTTTTAAGGTTGTGCTGTTAAGGAACCAAAATCCAGCGTCTTCCAAACGTTCCTTTCGACGGCATCTTGACAGAAGTCTTATGGCCGAAACCCAATGAGTGCTAAACCTCAAAGTATTGAAGTCCACACAACATGAATTTCCAACATCCTTAACCTTTCAATTTAATGTGTCCAACTTTAGAGTCCATCGTCTGAGATTACATCGACGGTGGTGCCAGCTGGGTTATTCCTTTGTTCTTCTGAGGCCTCATTAATTAAGGATTCCTTGATTTATACTAAAATCAGTTCCAACATTTGATTACTTTTGACTTGAGACAAACTGGTTAAGTATATAGTATATATACATATATTTTTTAAAAATCTTTCGGCATGAATAAGGAAACAAAAGATGCCAGTTTCTCTCATTGCTCTTCACAACAGTAAGTGACGATGTGGTAGCCCGCGGGTTATTGGGTTGTTCAGAATGAGGGCACAAGGTTCAGCTTAGGCTAAGGGATGTATATTTTAGAACCTGCTGTACCGCAAGCTAGACAGAGGGAAGTTACCTCGTGATAAATCCCGAACTGAAACCAGAATTTAGTTTTACAAGGATGTTTTTGAGTGTCTGAGACAAAAACATTCAATTAATTATGTTTCACACAATCAGTTATTGGCTGTTTATTGGCCCCATCTGAACACTACAAGCAGTAATGTGACCTTTACAAAGAACATCGACAACCGGATCACAACAATTCAGCAAGCCGCTATCAGAGGGCATGTTTTCATTCTAAATGCATCTCAAACAATTGTTTTTTGTTGCTTTAATATTTGCTTTACCTACTTTCCTAAAAAGCATAACAGGAAGAGTTGGTAGTAGTTAGCCGCTTTAAGGTGTGGAAGTTATTACCTTATAAATGCAAGTAGTTGTGTACATGAATATGTTGGCCAATGTAGTTCAGGAGATAAACGTGAAGTGAACCTTTCAGCTGATCAAACTATGTTTGATAGAAAAGACCTTGACCACATGATCGATCAACTGCTCTTATCTCAATTATCAGTACACCTGCTGTTTCACATGCCCTCTCAGAAACAGTTGCCAGTATTGCAAAATGCTCAGAGCCATCGGCCAACTCTACCTTTTCTCTTATCCAAGGTCTTTACACGTGTATTTCAAATACAGATGTCTTTTACCCATACCACCATACCACATAGCTACGCTCAATTTGAGTCCATGCTTGCTTAGTTTAAATGTAAATGAAAAAAGCTAAGAATAGTTACAGCAGTGGTAAAAAGAAAATCATAATCACCGGCCAAAAAAAAAAGGTCTGTTCTGTAACTTTGAACACAGGTATATGTGAGTGAACAAGACATCAAACAGACATGTAGAATCATTAATAAGGCCTATTGCACTACTGCATTATTTAATCCATGTACAAGAGTGATATTTCAATACACCCGGCTTTCCATTATCCTATTTAGTATATTTATTTTATTTATCGACACTGGAAGCCACAAGCCTTATGAGCTTGCAGATATATTACTGAAACTGCAGGATCAAAGACTGATCAACAAGGAAGACTATATTGACTGACAATAAGGCAGAATAACAATTCACATCATAGAATATAACCTCTGGTCATAGTGTAAAAGACAGCGCGGAGCAAATGTGTTGCATGGGTTACAGTACAAGACCGAGACGAAGCCCAGGTAAATGCAGGGTTGCAGATACAGTGCTGTTCAGTTCCAGCCATGAGAAGGGAGTTGAGGGACCAGCAAAAGAGCAATGCAGCTCGCAATGCTTTTGTGATTGATGGTCTCTTGTCTTTGCAAAAGCTGATGTAGCAACACGTACATCTCTTATTCACACGCTAAAGTCATACTCGCACTCGATGTGATCGACCTAACATATGTACCGCAACCCATATGTGTAATGTACACATCAGGCCCGTCATGGTAGCTCATTTAGCGAAGGGATATACCTTCGGACTGCCTAGTTCGGAGAGCAACCTGGGATCTTTGTCGCATGTCCTCTTTCACCCCCCGCTCCCCCATCCTGTCACACTGTTGAATGAAACAGAAGCGGCAAAAAATCCATAATCTTTAAAATCCTTTAGAAATGTGCCTACAGCACAAGTAGCTTTACTTTGTTGATAATATGAAAAACAATACTATGTACTGCATGAGGATATTTTCCCCCCATATCCTTGATCCTGTCACGTCTCTTGTCGCTTGTCAAGACATGTCCGGTCTGGCTTTCGGCCAGGCTGGGCAGGCAGCCTAGCAGGCAGGCCTAGCTTAATGCTGACACATCGCTAACATCAGCCAGGGAGAGGAGACCTCTGGGAGATGCTGAAACATCAGCACCATTTCAAGATGTACAATGAGGGATTCACTTGCTCATCTGCGGTACAATTAAATTCAACACTAGAATTGTGGAACATTTAAAGATTTCTCTTTAAGGATACATTATTTCTTAAAAAGTATTGAAAGAAACCCGTGAGGCAGAGATGATTTATATTGTTAAACAAAAATTGTACGCCAAAACACCCACACTCCTAGCAATAAATTCATATGTTAAATCAAGCTAATAAACCGCAGTAGTAAATTTGCCTGATAGGAAACAAGTAGACCAACATAATGGACATAGCCCTTGTTTTCAGTAGTTCGAATTCAATGCATCATGGCACTAAAAAAGGTGCGGCATCCAAGAGCTGCAAAGATAACCCTTCTACACCGTGGAAAAAGAAGTACATTTACAGTTCCAATTAGCTGCATATTTAGGATTTCCTGTTATGTATCTGTTGATAATTTTTTGCTTAAACAAAAGAAATAAGGTATGGAAAATTCAAAACACCCGATTCCTGCAAAAAGATACCGTACAGGTACTTCAGGGAATCGACTAAGCAGCATTACAATAAATTAAAATAAAATGTATAACAAACATTTTAAACTAATTTAAAATAATCATTATGATTTTGGTTAATTTAAAACAAACATTAAACCCTATTGAAGCTGGACCAGTACTGACACGGTGACTACAAAGCGTCTTCGTTTACATGTATGTCATTATAAGGGCTGCCCTTTGTGCTTAGCAAACCATGCAAATGAGATTGGTAGAAACGAGCAAGTGTCATTGATATGCGTAGATATAACCAGGAGTGCCCCTGATTGATGATGCAAACCTTCTTCCTTCAGCCTTGTTTGTGACCTCTGACTTCTCACCCCTCAAGGGGTTAAACTTATTACCCTTTGACTCATGTGACCTCTGCTGCAAAAGGAGCTAGATTGAAGGATGACCACAGCTTAGGCCCTATTGGCCACTATGACCAAAATGTGTCCAGAGAGCTGACCATCCAAACCCTATAGGGATGTGACCCTGGTGCAGCCACACGCTCTGTGGATAATACTATTAACAGGTCAATACAGGCCTTACAAAAATGAGAGGCGGGGGGACGCTGCTTTAACTTAAAGGAGGAGCAGAAGAAAGGGATGAGGGGTAGATTGTTGAAAAAAAAATCTGTAGGATGAATTTTAAGGTAGCTTGTGAGGAAGGTTTGAACAAAGGGTCACCAATCTGATCTCCAAACCTGGATTAGCGATCTGGACAAATATTGAGTAACAGTGACAATCAGTAATGCTGCTCTGCAAACTTGACATTGTTTAAGAAAATGAAAAATAGGCAGGCACCGATTAATCAGCCAAACACAAGCATCGGCTGATAATTGCCTTGTCTTCCATCAGCCTATCTGCAAATAAGAGGACATTCATCAGAAACAGTGGCCGATGTTTATCTGTTTTGACAAAATTTGCGCACCCAGCTGTAGATTTGGAGGGGATCCAATAGGCAGTATGAATGAGCACAAATTCAATCAAAGTGTGAAGAGCTGTAAGAATTTAAAGCAACAGTTTTCTTAATAAACGTCTGCATCTGCCAAATTGTTATTTTAAAATCTGTTAGCCATAAATTTCCTAATTTGTGCATCCCTAGCAAAGAAACATGGTCTATTGCGCAGTGCATGTTTATCAGTGTCCTGTCTCATGTTATTCATAGACTAAGGCCCAATAAAATAAGCATTTTAGTTTAGTCTTCCCAGCAAATGTAAAAAAAAGCAAATATTTCAAATAGATATATCAACCATAGAAATCCAACTTACAGAACTTAATTTCTGTTGCATGTAGAAATAAAACGTTTTATATTAGGAGTTTTTAGGTTGTAGCTCAATCTAGTCTGTGCAGAAAAGGGTGTATTGGGTGTTAGCCAATAGAGCACGTTACATACAAGACATGTGCTCTGTTTCACACACACACACACACACACACACATGCACACAATCAGGACGTTATAGGATTATTTTTGATGCTATCTTCCTGATTATTGCTTTCTAATCAAGCATAAAATCTGGTTCAGTATTTAAGTCTTTAGGCAACATGCAATCTTTATTACAAACGATAACGAGCTAGGCAACAACCGAACTGACAGGTTTTATAAATTGAGTGGCTGTTAGGGTAACTAATGTTGTGAAATGTGAAAAACAAAGTGGATGTGCACTTCCAACTCTTCACATTCACCATAGTCACTCACACACCCGAATGACGAGAATACTCTTGCTGTTATCGCATGATATTTTTACTAGTGCTGATTTGAGAGAAAGCCAATACCCCCCAAATCACAAATACACATATTAAAGGAATAATTTTCTCTACCATTTAGAGTTGAATGCTGATAAAAATTAAAAAAAAAATACAGGCGACACGCAGCCAAAGCCCCACAAATTTGTTTTGAAAAGGCATTTCAGGTTATACAAAACAGAAATTGAAAACCATTTAGTTAAAAGTTGTCAGATATACAGCTACACTAGATCTTGCAAACAACCATACAAACATGAAGTATGCATCACATAAATATACATTCAACCTCACAAACATATGCAGATAAGCAGCAGAGGCTCACCACATTATTCTAATTTCAGAAGAATTCCTCAAGCGAAGAAGGAACAATCAAATCAAAGAAACAAAAATTAGGAGAAATCTCACAAACAAGGAGGAAACAAAGTGCAATAGTACCTTCTAAAGCCACCAGGAGATGAGAAGGGTGGGACACCTGCAGAACCTTGCATGGTCTATCCAGGTCTTCAGCGACTGCTCCCTCACGGAGCAGAGTGCGTGTAGGAGCCAGAAAGAGAGTATGTATGTGTGTCGGTGGCTGAGGGAGGGGATCCTACCCCTCCTTCTTAGGACTGCCTCCTTAACAGGATGGAGCGGTAGGTGGGGCCACTGCAATAAAGCAAACACACAAGCACACACACACACACAGTTCTCTATGGTTGTAATGTCCTTACTGCTCTTTCCCGCCTCCACACTTCCATCTTTCCAAGACTTGCCCTCTCCCTCCTTCCCTTGCAGTCTTGCTCTCCTTACTCTTGCCTCGTGCTTCCCTCTGAATCTCAGTCTGCATGGCTCTCCCACCCCTCCCTTGCCCCTCCTCTCTGACTGTATGGTAATATTAACATGCTCTCATTAATCTGGAGAGGAGAGGGACATATGCTGTTTCTGGCTGGTGGTCCGCAACCTGCTAAACTCCTGGTGTGTGTTGAGAGTGCGTCCCGTCGGTCTTTAGTCTCAATAAAACCGCTAAGATTAAGCGGGACAGTCAGAGAGCATGGCGTGTTTGAGATATGAAAAGAGGGGAGAGGGACGGCGGGAAGAGGAGTGGTGCCATGATAGACAGCAGCGAAGCACACTTTTCTCCAGCCTTTTAGTTCTTCCTCTGGGTCACTGTGCCACCATCCCCTTTACTCATTCAGCTACCAATTCAGGAGGTAGCCATCACTACATAAATCATTCCCTTATTCCATGGCCACTCATTACATTGAAAGTATTGATTTTTCCCTCCCCTACCGCAGCACTGATTGCAAGGAAACCCTTCACAACGGTCACAAATAGGAAGTGGAAAAACAAACCACGGGCATGTTTCGATTGACCACAATGGCGGATTCTGAAGCTTTGGTCACAACGCTGAAAAAGGGAATCTATGGTTTGCTGCACATACACACACAAACACTCACTATAACATACTAGGAAAGGCTTGCAAGAAAAACACAAAGATGAATGAGGGAAATGTGTCTTAGTAAATATTTCAAGGAAATAATATAACAGGGGCAAATTTGCAGTCAAATTATCTATAAAACAAAACCAACTCAAGCAGCAACAGTAATTTTGTATTTCAAATAAATATATATATATATTCAAATTGTATCAGACCAAAAGTGTGTAGTTTGGTTGTAGATTTGTAGAAAAAAAAACAGTTTAAGGTTTGACAAAGTATACAACAAACTGAGCAAACGTGGTCCAGTGACAGAAACCCTGTGGCCAACATGAACCACTGTCCTGCGATTAAAACTGACCATCAGCAAAACAAACTCTGCCGTTTCCATGACAGCACAGCTGAGGATACTTTGAACTCTGACCTTATTCTCCTGGACGTGCTCTGAACCAGTGACCAAACTCAGGGTCAATTAAGAAGAAGGTCAGCAGGGTCAAATGGTAATGACCCCTCTCTAGTTACGCAAGCACCTCGTACCAATCTCTTCTACGCAGCATCTAAGCATCATTCATCCTAATCAGAGCCGTGCACCTTACTGGAGTACGGCGTGATGCTGCCACAGTATAATGAGATGTGACAGTTTATGTGATAATGTGTCAAAGATCAAGAGTGAAACACAAAATCAGGGGAAAGTATGGTAAGAGGTTACACATTCAAATGTGGATATCACTTTTTACCAGGCAACTGGGAGCGAATTAATATTCAATCTTTTCAAATATTTCAAACATATACTTTTATAGAATTGGCTTCCATTTATTCACAGTAATGTTTTATAACTGGGGAATGACGAGGATGGCTGTGAACGTGACTCTTGGTATTTTTAATGTCTCTACAAGCAGCAAAATTAAATACATTTGAGTTGCATCTTTTAAAATAAGGTTAGGCCTTTAAGCCTTTTTGTATGCAACCAAGAATAGTGTAATATTCAGGAGCCATCAACCCATGCAGAAAACACCTGCACTGGCACTGAATTCAAACTACTTTCTCATTCCTGCGATCTCATTTCCAAGACTTTTGTCTTGTCTGCAATCCAGTGCCTTACTAGAATAAGAGCGTTTATGAAAATATTGAGCAACATTTTTCCCGTAAGTTGCACTTATGAGTCGGCACAAAATAAAAACATTTGCTAACTGATCTAGATGGTAACGTAGTAAGATTCATCCACAGGAATGCGAAGGGCGTCTGTCAAAATAACCGGATTTGCGTGAGAAGATGTAATGACAAACAGTGAATTCAGTCAGACATCCTGAGAGGAAGAGACAGATCTTTAAGAAAGGATGACACCATCTTGGGGTACAGAAACTGGGTTGGAAAAGAAGGGGGAAAGACAGATGAAGGGGTGGAGGGACTGATCAGAGGGGTGCCAGACACAAAGAGGCCAGGCCATGGCCAGTGGCACGCGATGGGCAGATTAACCAGTGTTTCCTCCCCTAACTGTAGCATTAGGACACCTGACTGAGTCCCGCCAATGGCAGTCAGCCAAGGATTTGTGGGTGGGGGGGGACAAGCTGGGGCTCGCCTTTCAGCACTCTGGCTCTTCAAAAACACAAAGAGGGGTGGGGTACTGTTCTTGGGGGGTGCGGGGGTGATGGGTTGGTGGCTTGGAGTGGAGAGGGGGGCTACAAGCCTTACCCCCGTCACCATCTGCTGCCCAGGCTAAGTGAGGACAGGGGTAGGGCCAGAGTGTGGGGTGGAGTATGTGGGCGCGTGCACAGAAAACACATGTATCTGCGTGCACGCACCTGTTAGTGTGTCAGTGGGTGGGTGGGTGAGTGGAATGGCAGATGGACAGGGCATACTCCTGGCACCGGAGCTTCGATGTTAGCCATCCCACATTAAGGAGTATCCCCCTTCCCCCACATTCCTAACCCCTGCTAACTAATCCACAATGCCAGTCAATTCTGTATGTTTTGCTCAGTTTGATTAAGACGTCCATGATTAGCGACATGATGGGCATGTGTGAGAACCACTTATCCATAAGGCTGTTTACTATAGTCAACACCAAACCTCAATCAGTCCCTTTTGCACTGATGCCAATTAGCAATCTCTATTTGAACATCTCACACATTTTATCAGTCGGTAATCAGTTTTATTTTATTTATTTAGAAGTTGCAATTGAGGAACAGAAACCTTTTAAAAATAGTACCTCAAATATCTAAGACCTCTGCTGCCCCAAACACCGTCATACAATACGAGATAATTTCCCCCCCTCTTTGGTGTGTTTATTTGCACATTATCAGCAGGCTGTCTATTTCTGTTAAAAAGGGGGTCAGAGCAGCAGACAGTTCAGTCTTGCTGAGCAGTAATCTGAAAATGCCTGTAATCCTCCACACAGAGCCCTTCTGGAGACCGAGGTAGTAGTGTAGAGAGGTGCAGCCTCGTCACCATTTAGCAGCCATGTGTCTGCCCAAGCTTGACACGCAAGCAGAGCCTTACAGCTGCCAGGACACACACTGAGAGATGAGGCACAGTAAAGCTGCCCGGTCACTCACTGGAATAATTGCCATTTTTCACCCTATACAATGCAAACTGAGTGCAGGTCACTGAACTTATTCAACTCCGTGTTAGAACAAGTTGCATATTAGGGAGCCAATGAAATCACTGGTTAATGAACATGTTATTTTCAAAACATTTTGTATCAGCACTATTTCATGAGCTCCAAGAAAGCTGAGATGAACACACCGTACAACACTGCTCAGTGATAATTGTTTACTTGGCAAGACCAGCATATCCGTTTTGCAGGTGACACTTAGTTCGAGTAAGTACACGTGAATCTTCCCAGGGGACTTCTGTGACGATGAAGTGGCACTGAAGCTCCTGCAATAAATCGCATAGAAATGTACACTAACACAATAAATACAGGGAGTGTAAGGTGCAGTTTCTTTTTTTGCATCACCTTGAATCTTGAACTTGCATTTGGTCCAGACTGATAAACACATGGTTCCCTGACAGTCGTGAGGCTTTTCTTGTACATTGTACGTCCCAGCTGCACATCCAGGATGTAGTTTATGCCTGCGACTACCTTCGGGAACAAGCAGGACGACCATGAATACGTTACATCTGGGTATAGGTATCCATCTTTCCGCCAACAAAAGTGAGTTTTACCTGAACTCTCGCCGATGTTATGTTCACAATCTTGTAGTAAAACTTCTCAGCGGAGGCTCTGTTGAATTCGACTACAGCAAACTGCGCTGCTGCTAATACCTTGGTGTTGTTGACGGGCACATGGTGCGGCTGACCGGGCATCACTCGTCCAGCGGTTTCAAAGGCACCAGTCGAAACAATGTCGAAAATGCAAAGTACGAAAACCAACATGCTGAACCCAATGACTTCTTTCAAAGTAGACTTTCTAATCCGGAGAGTGACGATTTATACAGGATATTCCCACCTGTTTGCCGTCTGTTAATTATCATACAACCTAACAGCAACTGTCCAACTCGACCTGAAACTTCTGCGTTGCGCGGCAACCGTGTTCCTAAGCTGCCGTGAAGGTGGTGCTGCTGGCGGAAAACAATGTGTCAAAACAAGTAAAATCCAGAAAATTCAACATATGGGAGACACTCGTGATGTTTGATTTGATGAGAGAAATACAGAAACGTCACCAATGACCTTATTCAGGATGGATGATGAACAGGTATAACATGTGAAGTACGACCGCATATGCAACCTTTTTCATTAGTTCTTTTCACAGCAGTTATTTTTGGCATATCTCCGCAGGGTACGCACAGGTGTAAATGATCAAATTGATTATGGCCTCATTCTATTTAGTGTCGCAGCCTTTCCAGTGAGCCAGCATGCACATAAACAAGGCCCTGCCCCACCTGAATGGAACAGAGCCATAATGAACGTTATTATTCTCACCTGTGTCAATGTGGCTTTTGTAAATATGGCAAATGCTAATCTTCTATTTCCTTACTATTTAATAAATTAAAGAGTATTATTTAAATACATACAACAGTATTTTTCAAGAGCTTGTTTTTCAACAGTGAATCTGAGTGGATTTGTTTTTCAGACTCAACATAAATAATACAAAAGCAGCAAAATAAAAAAAAAAGCCTTCAAATGTTGATCTAAATGGAATACAGATATGAACGTCTTGTAAGTGAACGAGCTTGCAGTTTAGCAATGAAGCGCAACGACCGAGAATGAAAACAGGTACACTCAGCCTTTAACTGCTTCAATGGTGCCTCTACTATGTATTCTATTGGAGAGGGTCAATTATGTAATCGGTTACCCTGTTCAAATTTGTTTTTAAAATCTATAGAAAAATTACAAGAAACGTATCTAGATGTGTGGTGTCAGTCAGTCCTTTTTCACAGCAGAAAAAAGTGCAGGTGTTACAAATAATGTGATTCCCCTGTTGTGTTGAAGCTGACAGGGAACCAACATGCACCACACCAGGACTGCATTCAAAACAACATAGACAATTTATTTTATGTGTAAAACATGAGCATTTCTGATTGAGACATTTGAGTAAGTCTTGCATGACTAATGGAGGTACATCTGCAGATGTTTTGTATTCAGAAAGCCCGTTAAGAGAACGATCTGTGTTTGGTCAGGGGTTGACCTTTTAGTTAATGTTTGATTTGGGGATTGTCTTTAATTCGAATTACTGAATGCTTTGCTGTTGTGTTTAATCAAATGGTTTCAGATTTGATGTATTTAATATATTCTTTAGATTGGTTGTTTTTTGTAGACAAAAGTCTTGGGAGCTCAGGATTGTAGATGAGTGAATAGTGGGAAAAATTCAATTTTGTACTTGTCAATTTGCAGATGCTGTCGTTACATCCCATGCCTTAAAAAACCGCAACTAACATTGCTTTGAGGTTCCTGGATATAACGTGAGCCCTTAATGAAGGAAGGGTTTGTTTCATAAAAAAAATGTAGTCAGTAGGAATAATCACTTTGGCTAAAACTGTACATAATAACTCAAAATAATCCTTTCAATGAACCCTCAAATTATCCAGCTGGATCCACCAGCTGCAGCTGTGCTTTGTTTAAGCTTTTCAAATATATATATATATATATATTGTCTTAGAATCCACCAACTCAACAGCGTTAACTGAAGGTGGAATCCAAATGTGTAACAAGTCAAGTAATTTCATTTTTGATTTCAGGCAAAAACAGATGCACAATACAGTACAGTGCATCACATATTTATCATCAGAGTAAATATTCTTTTTCATACTGTACCGCCTTATTTTAGCTACGTTTACAATTACAACTGCAACCTTACGTTACTCATTGAATCAGAACGAACACATGCAAAATAAAGACAAATTTAAAACCAATCAAAATTAAGTCATTCTTTATTAAAAACTAAATATAAACCACACTACACTTTTAAAAAGCCTATTTTCTCCTTTTTACAGAACATGTTAGTGTTTAACAGGCATTTTTAAGAAATGGCCACATGTGAACAATCACCACAAAGACTGTGAGGCCATTTTCTTTTTGAACACTAAGCTCATGAATGTTTCCCTGTCTCGGAGTCCGACATGAACTTGTTTTCAGTACAACATCTGATATGTATTGACCCGCCTACAAAGCATACATGCAAAGAAGTCAATTGACTCAGTCTAAGTCAAAAGATGGAAAAAAAACTCCCATTTATTTTTGGGCTACAGCTACACAATAAAAAGAAAAAACACTCTCTACAATTGACAGCTCCATAAGAGCAAAATCCATCCAACAAATACAGCTAAAAATAATTCCTTGGACATTATAGGAATGTAGTGCTGGTTTGTCTTTTTTCATGATTGGCAAAACCAGTATAAACAAAACGTGACATACAGAATATCCCGAAGTCAGTGCCAACTGAAGAGCTTAAATACAACAGAATAACTTGGTTTAAGCTACACATTAAAGGAGTACACACTTAAATAACCTTTGTTAGCTTGTGTTTTTAGGCTTTGTTCCTCAGATGCGACTTTCAGGGCACATTGTCAAACAACTTGAGTGCTTTGGCACAAAAGGTTGGTGTTGTTTGTAGTAAATGTGCTATGTGTTAAGCAATTCAAAACAATACATGGATCGTGTGAGTTGTGCTGATATGAAGAATTGGCAAATTACACACAAGCATTGCCTTAATCAAGTACTGTATATTATTTGCAATACAGGAAACTCTTTTAAATCATATAACCACCATTATTGAGAATACTCGAGCTGCATTTTTGTACTTTCCATGAAATACAAAATAGTTCTTTGTATATACTTTTTTTGGATTTAGTGGAATCAGCTACTTGATATTTAACTGCGAAGACGATTAGTGGAAAGATATTTGTCATGAGTAACTTGTGTTGTACAACACAACATATTAGCAGCAGTAAGTTGAGCAGTGTTGACAGATATACTGGGTAGAGCACCGCGCTGCCAGGAGGATGTCGAGGGGAAACCCTGGTGTGTACACAGCTCTTTCTTCGGTCAGTATTAAGTCCATTAGAACCACTGGGTGTTCCTACAAGGTATTATTTTCCGGGGAAAAGAAAGCTGCCAGGCCCAGTGCTTCACTGTTCAGCACATCCTTCTCTGTCTTTGGCTTTTTAAAGAGCGATGGAAGGTTCCTGATGTGAACCTCCTTCCTGAACTGCTGGCACAGAGCTTTCTGTTGGAAGAGCAGAGAGGAGAGGTTAAAAGAGCTATCCAAGATCTACTAGAAAGAATGTCATTACATTGTTCAACCCTGTTGAGATGCTGCAAACTCTTGCTGCCCACCACAAAAGATTTACAACACAGCCAGAAACCCACTGCGGAGTAATGACTTGCACTAACAACAGCATCTCTGGCTCCTCTTCTGAGCAGCTGATAAGCTAAAGAAACATTGCCCTCTAGTGATTAAATGTGGCATTACCCCAACAGTTCCTGCTATGAGCTTTTTGAACATGTCTTTCCTCTTCTTGTCTCCGACCTTCTGGGCATTGGGGTCAATCAGCCTGTGATCATACTGATCCAGAGCATTGGCATTGATGTTGGGGATCTGGGTCATCACTGCTCTCAGCTCTATGTAACGAGGCCGCTAAGATGGATAGAAAGAAGCAAAGCGATTCAGAGGTGCAAGCTCAGGAGTTAACTCGACAGTCAAAAGGATCAAAATTTGTGAGTACTACATCCACCAAAAAGCAAAATCTCCATATGAATGAAAAAAGTACGCTGTACATCACTCCTGGGACAGAAAAAGGCCAAAATAATGTTGCGAGTTGTTGTCATGAGCCTCACCAGGTTTTCATAGATGAGCATGGCCAGCTGAGAGAGGGTGGAGTTGCAGACCTCATGCTGCCCATGAATCTGAAGACCCCTCAGAACACTGGTAAAGAACCATGTGACTGCTTCAGGAAGAAGATTCCCCCCAACAACCTGGAACGACACAGTGGATGTGAGGGGAAATCATTCGAAATTTCAGATTAAGTTACAAACCTTTTACAGCAAATTCACAGGTCACACCATTTTTATCATACAATAAAAACAAGCTTGACACAGCGACGGCAAAAGGATCGATTAAACATCTTGACAGTGAAAGGACAATTAGGACAATAGGTACCTGCCGCAGAAGTGTCCAGCAGACCATCAAAGCGGTGCGGTGACAGTTGGTGGCGTCCTTCCATGATAGCGAGGTGAAGGAAAGGGTCAACAGGTTCATGTAGATGTTCTGACCAATTAAAAAAGAAGAGAGAACCCTTGAGTTCATATTGAGCCTGTAAAGGGTAACAATTGTGTCCTCTGCAATATGTGATGAGTCTGACCTCGTGCTTCAGCAGGCATTTTCCCAGATCAGTCAGCTCCTCTGTCGGCTGTGTAGACGACGCGGTCTGCACTGAATCCATCATCATGTCTTCCTCTACGAATGCTCATTTGAACAAAACTGTAAGACATTTGTCTGAAAAGAATTGAAGTAAAATCAACCTCTTGGTTTCTGATTTGACTCTTACCATCTATTTCCTCCTTAATCGCCGCGGGTTCGGGAACTTTTCTTGATATACAGCTCACAGCTAAAAGTAAGAGGAAAAGTATTATTATCAACTTCCTAGTTTTGCCTCAGACTTTGAGTAAAAGCTGGTGGAGCAGTTTGTGTTCCATCTTTTAATCCCTATTATTTGTCATCATTAGGAACCAATACAGTATCCTCCAGAATTACATACAATGTTCAAGCTCAGGCAAATTAATTGAAAACACATAAGTACGTGTACCCTGACTTTCCTTGTTGTTAGTGCTCACTGCCCTGGCAGATATATCAAAATGTGAAGAGTGGTGGAGGAAAGTAGAGATAGTGAAACTTACTGAGAAGGTCCAGCACCTCCCTGGTGAGCAGGCGTACCAGCTGCTCCTCAAATATCTCCTGTGTCACCTGGCTCTCCTGGCACACCACCTCCTCCTCCTCACCACTAAAGACAAAGACCTTGACATTCAGTGAGGCTTTACAGCGATTTCAGCAGAGCTCCAATTAGCTGGAATTAATCTGTCTTAGTGAACAGCAGAAACACACAAAGGAACACAAGGTTTGAGGTTTTCTTTTATATCAAAATAAAAGTTATTCTAAAGCTAAATCAAACACTGTATATATTCAGGGTATTCATGTCAAACATACGTGATCACAAGTATTTGAGGAGTTTTACAACATGTCACATTATGACTCGGTTATTACGGTAGATTCCCCACCAGGTTAGATGAGCACACACAACTTACTCGACAGACGTCCTCTGGTTGATGACCTGCCACTTGGTGTTAAGACTCTGTGGTATGAAAGACAAGAACAGCTGATTCAGTACTGAGTGAATATTTCTAATGTTCCGATGAATGATCACTGTACAGAATAGGAAGTGTGACCTGCAGCATGTAGGCAAACAGAGGGCTGAGCAGAGGGCACAGAAGACTGTCGTAGTATTCCTGAGGACAGGAGAGCACCAACTGCTTCACAAAGAGCCGTACCACTGGTTAAGGAAATACACGATGACCACATACAGAAACAGAGTCGTGCACTGTGCCTGGAGGATTACTAAATCTCTCAGACACTGTTATATTATCATATTCAAACATGACTAAGTGGATAGGCTGTTAGCAACTATTTGAGACTCCACTACCCACAAGCCATATGGGCGCTGGGAGGAGGAGCTGTTGGATGTGCTACTTCACTTTTAACATCACCGTCATTTGGCCGGAGCCAAGCTCCAAAACTGCATAGCGATAGCCAAACTTTTTTCATTCCATCAGTATTCATCAAAAACGTCTAGTCTAGCCTGCTTCACCACCAATTCACTGATGAAGCAAAAACAAATAAGGATATGAAGAATAGGGCGAAGTCTGTGGTCAGGCACAAGGTCGAGGGAGACAAAAGCAGAGCCAGCTATTTCTTCAGCCAACCTATCAATGGTGTAGAACTCCTGCTGCAAGGAAAGACCTGCATTTCCCAGGACATGGAAGCTGCAGAGGTGAAGAGAGCAGAAGATTGTAATGTAAAAAATACAAATAAAAGGTTTAAGGACTAAAAACTGCTGCTTCAATACAATTCTTACCAGTTTTCATACAATTGGGTGAAAAATCCCTGCATGCGCTCCAGGTTTGTTCTATACACCGGAGCGTCATAGATATCCAGAGCTGTGTGAGGGAGACCTGGAGAGAGCATGGCATTGAGAAGGTTTCATAATCTTTTTAGATGGTTGCTTGCTGTAGACAACAAAAATGCAGAAAATGCCTCTCACCAAGAATCACATTTTTCTCTACATCCATCACCTCGTGGGCCCGGGAGAAGGTCGGACTCAGACAAGCCCGGTTCTCCGGCATAAACAGACTGTTCTGAGTCCTGCAGGGAGGTGCGAGGAGAAGAAATGAGTCACAAAATTTACAAAGAAGAATTGATTAAGAGAGACATAATTCGGCACTCATAACTCTTTAAGAGCAATGTCTCTCTGTATCAGACGTGCCTGGAGCATTGGTGTAAAGGCACTTGTCATAATAGGGCTTATTGCACTCATCAGGTTCTGTGTCAGTCCTACACAGTCATCGGTAAATGGAAAGCATAGAGCAAAGCATCATGGCATAAAAGCCAGTAGACCACATGCCTACCTGATCAGAGCCAGCAGGTTGGGCAAAAAGAGAAGAAACTGAGCTGCGCAGGGGTTCCTGTAGATGGGGGTTCCAGTGGGGGTTTGGCCAACCACGAAGCCGCCAGCCTTGGCTTCCTCCAGGTCTGCAGGCCAGCGTGCCCGTTTCACCACACTCAACATTGCGTACAAACAGAAGCCCACCTAGAAGAATATTAAGAAAGAGGAACAAATTATTCATTGCTTCACTATTACAGCCGACATGCGAGTTTTACTGGTTAATGACATGAACATGAAGCTATCGTTTAACTGTCCACAGCACAGTCTAATCTTTCGTTGCCGTGTTTCGGCCCCCAATGCTGAGCGGGTTTGCAATCACCTGCGATCCATCTATAAAATCTGAATCCTTTCATTCTTTGTTTTATTTGTGAAGTGCTTTGTGCTGAGAGATGAAAAAAACAGAATTGGATGACAAAAAAAGGCCTTCAGAGCTGCCACACTGTCAACTTTCTCATCTGTAGCATTGACACAGAGGTTGATTGTGCGCTATGACTACCTCCCCTGCCGGTTTCATGATGAAACATTCTGTCGTCCAATTTTATCCTTGTGAATTTTATACAGAAGGGTGAGGCGTAATAACACACAAATTATAACAGGCTGCGTAAAAGGGGCTACTGATTTTATTCATACGCTTACCCGGCTCCTGTTGAGGCCTGCTGTGTCTGCCTCTTTACTCTGCTCAGTGACCGTCTGATCAGCTCCAACAAAGGAGATGAACATGGCGGGATTCCACAGCGCACTAGAACCCAAAGAAGAGCCAACAGTTCATTTTCTGTCGTGACATTAAAATGCATTATGTGCAAACAAATAAAAGGAATTAACACACACTGCTTAAAATCATCCGAGGTCCAGTCTGCAATCACCGACGCCATTAGTTCGTCTAGAAAAGCCTTCTGCTTGGCAAAGTCTTTGAACTGGTTACTGATGAGCACCAGAGCTTCCAGCAGTGAACATTTCTCCATGTGACTCATCGATGCGTCGCTCGAGAACAGCTTCTTCACATGAGTGTAAAACATGTCGAAACAAGGCTGGTGGGGGGAACAAATTAATCATTATTTCAAACTTTAATTCATGCAAATCCAGCACAGTGTATTTTCAGGTACACATCAACACAATTCATCAACTGAAAGCAGGTACAATGTTTTTTATCTCCAACTGTCGTATTTACCAAAATGAACTGTGGGTAATCTCTGCAAATCTTGACGATGGAAGAACAGGCGTGCCTCCTCACGTTATTTACCGCCCGGGTTCGAGGAGCCTGAAGGGTTGGAGGATACAGTTTTTGGTCTGGGATGTGAAGGACGAGGGAAAGTGCTGATACTTGTTTCTGTGTTGGCCACTCACCCGATTCTCCTGAGCAACCTCAAATGTGACGGCTTTAAACAGCTGTAGTGCCAAAACAGTAAGTTAGGTTAACATATCCACATGAGATGTCAAAAGAAACAAAGTTCATGAGATGATCTGACAATGAGGAAGTGGAACTGCAGACATAATGAAAACATTTTAAGTGACAGAGGAAAAGGACTAAACCAGGAGAAAATCTCTGACACAAAATATGAGCCCTTTGTGTATCCTAGTCTTGGTACCTTAACACCAGCAACTGTCAATCATCAGGAATGTGTCTTTTGTGCGTGTGTGCAATTGTTCCTGCCATGATATACACAAAATGGGAGCGTAGCACATTAAATATCCATATGATGCTCTACATTGTACCTGTAGTTAGAACCAATGCAGTACACGCTATGGTAACTAAAGAACTCCTCTACTGACCTTGTAGAGGATCTGTGGCAGGCATTGAGGTCTGTGTGTGGCGAATGGGAAAAGAGCTGAGACGTTGGAGAGCACGCAGGACAAGATGAGCGGGTCTTTGGTGTCATAGTTCAGCGCGGCCTGCAGCAACTCCATGCTTTGATCGATGGGCAACTTCTACAGGGTAAGACGCAGAGGAGGAGGCAATCCTTCACTCATCATCATTCTAATCAACATCTTTTCTTTGGCATTTGTGTTCCGTTTTTTCTAAATTGTGCTCGTTACCTCCTCTGAGAGGTTTTTGAAGACCTGTGCCACCATGCACTCCATGAAGACAGTCATTGCATCCCAATGGACCGCTGATGGAGACAGAAGGGAGCACAGGCCCTCAGCCGTCTTAGCTGGTGTGGTGTAGAGAGAGAAGGGTAAGGTTCAGTCGCTTCGTTTCAAAAACTAAATCCCATCCTCTGGTGTTCAGGATGTCAAGAATGACGACAAACACTTACATGTGGTTTCCCCAATGTCAACTGGACTGGCAATCTGGTATTGTAACCATTCTGCTGCTATGTGGAAAGCCTCCAGAGGAACAATGCGACTTGCAGTCCTCACCACCTCTCCCTGCTGCGCTCGGAAAGCTGGGGAGAAGGAAACCACACCATGAAAATCATCAAAGGAGTAAGAACACCAATTCTAATTAGTACTTGTAATACTTACAAGTGAAGAATGTGTTGAAGTCCTCATCGCCGTCAAAGTCGAAACGCGAGTACTGGCAACTCGGGTTGTCATTTCTGGATGGAAACCCAGTCTGCAGAGAGAGACAAACCTGAGTTAACATCCAGTTTGACTTGCATGTATTCTGGGGATGGTAACGTTCTCACTTTGACTAAGTTGGTCATAGAGGCTCGGAGAAATTTGCTGGCCATCTCCACAATAACCGCGTCCTGCGACAGAGTCTCATGTCTGAACAAAGCTCCCCATGTAGCCAGAGTGGATGACCTTAAAAACTGTGGAGTTGGCGAGAACAAAACAAGTCACAAATTGAATGATGAAAAGGGGATTTTTTTGTTTGAAAGCTGGAAAGGATTTGTCTCTCACCAGGCTGGAATGTCTAGTGAAAGCTAAAACAGCTTCTGTGTACTTGCTGAGATTTGCAGGCACCTCAACTTCTACATCTGAACCCTGTGGAGACACATTTATTTAAGACTCTAAACACATACATATCTAACGTGTGCAGAGATTCATTAATTTGTCTCCAACTTCTTACAAACTCACCACTAGTGAACAAAGTTGGCTTCCCAGAGCACACAGGACCTGACAAAGCCTCTTTAGGAAAATGTAACGCCGCTCCACCACCTCTGCTGCTCTACAATATAAAACCAGATGTTTAGAATACATTGTCCAACATCTGTCTTTATTCTGCACAGTGGTTGTCATTACATTACTTACTGTGTATCTGAGGAGTCCAGTCCATCAGCTGACCTGTAAGCAGACAGACACACTCCAGTCTGAGACGGTGAAAAAGGTAGATTTCAAGCTGTAAAGAGGGATGATGATGATGCAGAGAATGAGTTGTACTCACTGGGCGGAGGACAGTATGTAATGGATGGCCACATCATCGAACAGCAGCATGAACGGCTTCCTGTCCTCCAGCTTCCCCTTTGGCAGAATGACACATCTGGTTATAAGCAGCGAATTATCATCAAATAAATGCTTGTCAAATAAATTATGTTTCTCAAAAGCGTCCTAGTTGTTATAAGATGTACTGTAGCATTGGTCACATCAATGGTTCTAATATTTATAATTCACATAGATAGTCGGAGAGCGGGATAACCTTAAAGCAACATCTGGATCAATGAAAAATGAAGGCAGCCATGAAACCCCATGTGGATTGGCTAAAAGAAGGTGTGATCGAGGTGTGCTCCTTATTATGTGCATTATCCACTTTGCTGCTGTAATGCTGTAAATTTCCCGGTTTTGGGACAAATAAAGGATTATCTTATCTTATATTAAATAGGCCATGTAAACAAGAAAGTAGCAGCAGCAGCAATAAATACATACGTTAAGTGGAGGAAAAATAATTTTACGGTTGAATTCAGAGGAAAATACATTATCTTCTACTCCTCCAAGCTACAGGAGATATGAGCCAGAAGAATGTGCAAAATATGACCACATGGCAGCGCTGTTGTTCCGGATCTTCACCATAATCTATTGCCTTGAGCCATGCTTTTGAGCCATGACTGAGGAACGGGGAGAAACACAGGGTTTGAACAGAATGTACATAAACAGAACTACATTCCAAATAATGAGGCGTGTTAATCAGGGCTATCAGACCCTGATGAGACCTGACATCAACATGGGTCCTTGGTGATCCAATCACATTTGGAAAGCTCCAAGTACAGGTGTGGACGTGCGTACCCAGGATGCATTCAGATCCAATCACTCTGACCACATTCGGACGTGGTCTGGGCCACATGTGGCTGCATTATTTAGGCAGCGTTGATGTAAATCTGACCGTCCCACATTGGAAGCCCTCAAAATCAAAGTCTGTCCTCTGCGTAAGGTTCATAAGCCATGCCCACAGATCTTCAATAGAGGGCTCGCTCCTCTGAGAAGCTACTCAAGTCATCCTCGAGCCACAGGGTTGATTGTAAACAAGAGATGACGGTCTCTGTCTGCAGACAACGGAGAGTGGAATGCTTCTGTTGTAACCCAACATCTGTTAACGAATTCTGATGATAAATCCGACACAGTTTATAAACAATGTCCATGAATTTGTAAACCTTTAGTACTGATTAAACCAGGTCTCTTTTTTGTCAGCTGATAGATACATGTTACGAGGGAGTGAAAAAGTTTGGGTGATTTAGTTTGCCTGGAACACTTTGCTGTCCCTGTCATTTTTGTTTCCTTTTGATTTCTTCTTCTGCGAATGGCTGAGGGACCAGGCACAGGAAAAGCACTGCACTGTCAGTCAATACGTGAAGTGGAGATGCATGTTATGCCAGGGAAGCAGGGCAATTGACAGACAGGGTAAAGAAGGAAATGGTCCAAACAAACCCTGAACATGTACACCATAGAAGGGACGGCGTAAAAGCTGTCACCAACCTTCCTGCTGATGGCGATGAGCAGACACTCTGCTGCCTCCAGCTGCAGCTCAGGCTCACTCAGCAGCAGACACAACATCTCCAACAGCTGACAGTTTCCAGAGGTAATGTGCACCAGAGACACCCAGTCTATGTAGCCTGCAAGTGTGTTCAGTGTAGCCACGGCAACACGACTGTGACCTCTCGCCTGTGTATGGAAGGACGGGAGGACAAAAAGGGGAGGAGGGAGCGAGGGAGAGGATAAGAGTAATTAAATGAATCAAAACAAGGTCATGAGAGATAGAGCTATTTTACAGCAGGGATGCAGGCATGCTGTCTCACCTTAAGTTCATGTCCTTGTGACCCTTTCTGAATAAAACATAAAGACATAATGAAAATATTAACACTTTAACAATTCTCACATTCATTCTATGACAATAAATAATTTTAACAGTAAATCATTTGAAATCTTATGTTACTTTATCACCCCTTAAAATTAAGTTGAACCCTCACTGACCAGTTTACGGTAGTCTTCAACATTGAGATGCAGAATGGCCATCATGAAGCTGAAGATGCTCTCCATGTTTTGTGTGAGTGTTTGCTGGATGTCCCTGCGGCGCTGGTGTGGCAACGTCTGGAAGGTGATCACATCCTCCGCCAGCCTCAGGAGGATCAACATCACCAGCTCCGTCTGTGCTTCCTAAACACAGGCGGAAAGCTCTCTTAGTTTAACTTTACTCATTTACATTTTTTTGAAAAATCAAGTGGAAGGAATTCCTGTTAGTCATTGACGGATGACAATATGTAGCATTGGTTAAAATACTGAAGCCATGTGCAAATTATGACTAGTCCTCAACTGATATTACATAATCACATTGCAATTGCACACAAGACCGCAGAGGAAAACCTGATATACAACAGGCTGTTTCCAGCGTTAAATAAGTCACTCACCCCTTGACTAGTGAGAGTCTCCATCTCTTTCAACATATTTGGCCAATTCTGGGGCCATTCTCTCTTTATCATTTCCACAATGATTCGTGAAAGGACATCTTTGATGTGGCTCTCCTCCTCCAAGATAGGATGGGTACCCTGATAAGAAACGTGTATCAGATAGGTGTCAACGACTGAAAGTTGTAAATGACAGATGGGAGGGATGTGTTCACTTATATTATGGTCCTTACGTTTGTTAACAGCTGCATGGCACAGTCCTTCACCTGGACTTTATCTTGTTGTTCCATATTGTTCCATCGGAACCTGGAAGAAACAGCTTTCCAGTCAGTAATGCAATTTGCAATGTGGAATTAGCAGTCGAATTTGATTTGATGTTACACTCACTTGATGACGTGCTCCAAAATTTGCAACCCAAAGTGTCTCACTACAGCTGGCTGTGCTTTGTCAGCTAGTTGTAAGCCACATGGGACCGAGAAGGAGCTTGTCTCTTTAAACTCTTCACAAAACTGATAAAAGCAATAGAGAAATTAAAAAGACGTCAAATAAAATTAATCATAAAAGATGATTCATAAAGCGAAATAGCATACGTTACACCTTAGTTAACATACTAAACGAATGTTGGTCATTCAAGCTAGGTACATCATTGCTATTAGTAACATAGCCTGCCTTATTTAATCGAGCATTCTCTTTCATAACCTTCTCAGGATAATCTCCACTAAACCAGGTGTTACCTATTCTAGGAGTGAATGAACTAGAACAGACAGTGTATGTGGTGCTGAGGTGATCGCTAAGCATACCGGCTAGCTCGCAAAGCATCTGGCCATCAGTATTGCGAAATTAGCCAACGAGCTGTATGAGCGACTGTTCCTGCTATCACTAATGATTAAAAATTACTTTTTTATTCAGCTATGCAATCAGTTGATTCTACTTTCACAACAGCTCCAATATATGAGAAGTTCAGCTAGCTAGCAGCAAGCTATGAACCCATAACGATGCTACCTTTAGGGCCTCCAGTCGGTATATTTGGCTGGTTTCTGCATCCATCATCACATTTACAGCTTTGATAAGCTGATCACACATGGCTGCCACCTGGTCAGCCATGGCTTCAGGTAGCGTCTGTCTGGCACACTAGTAAGACGACAGCGAGGAGCTCCCTTATGCAAAACACCTGCACTACAGTGGGCTAACGTTACGTCCGCTCAGGGAGGTTCCAGCGTGCACAAAACGTGTTGAGTGTTTGAACCTTTCGCTCGCCGTTGACTTAGAATTCTGGGAATTGTATTTTGTTCCAAGATCGCCTCTAGAGCGAAAGATAAATCACTCCTTAGTGAAACTATGTCTACTTTACATATAAGGACTATGGGACTCAAGTTCTTACTCCTTTTGAAGTAAACTGTGTTAATATATAATAAATCAAACAAATAATTTAAACTCACCTTTTTTATTATATAACCCTACAATAACTACAATGGATGTGTCCGGTTCAAAAGTCCCAGGATGTGCAATACTGAAGGAACTCTGCTGATTAGTGTTATAATTTACAACTGGGTTGTTTATTTTACTGTGAAATTTCAAGACGTTTATAATAAAAAATAAAAAAAAGGATATTAAATTTTACAAACCAACTGACACAGTAAAACTAAAACTCTCGGGGCCCCAGCACTCTTGGACCTCAGGGTGTTGAGGCAATTCTGCCTTGCTATTTGTCATTAAACAGTAACACAGGTATTAAGATAACGCAATCTGTCAATTTGGGAACAAACATATCCATCCATTTCCCACCTCTTATTGGCTTATAATGGCTTATAATACTATTGTTTACTGCAACTTCCCCATAAATGCAATAGGCAATATGTAACTATCTATTGGCTTGTTTTTACTTACTCTTTTAAATGCAATTTGACGTCTTATTTGGAATGCAATTCTATACATCAAAATTAATGATGCATGTAATTTAAAGATACATGTATCTCTAAATTGCCTTGTGTCAGATTGGCTGCCATTGTGCTCTCTATAAATAAACTTGCCTTGCCTTCAGCATCTGGGCGGTTCTCAACTACCCTTCCCTCAGAGACCTCAACTGTCAAAGATGATAGATGTATCTGTCATATGAATCCTGACAAGCCAGTATATGATAAAAATGCTTTACTGCTGCATTACTTTCAACTTGCGAAATACTAGCAGAGTGAGACCTCTGCCTATAGTCCGACTGTCAGATCGATCGCCAGAAGTCCTACCGTGGTTGCAGGATGAACTTCTCTCAGAAGATTTTGTATGATTTCGACTAGAACTAAACTTATGTTAAAAAGAGTGTATACTTTCTGGATATGAATGACAGAGGTATATTTTGACATCAAGACCGGACACGTTTACCCGTTGGGGGTGTTCTTTCCTCCACAGCGGGGCGGAGCTTGAATTCCATACTGGAACGAGTCCCCTCCTCATACGTCACTCTGGGATAGGCTGCGAGCTACAGAGCGACGCCGTCAGTCCTTGATTACCTTTGCGTCCTCGGGTAAGTAAAATCTAGAAAACTCAAACATTTTCCGCAAAATCATATGTAATTTGTGTAATACGTACTTAAGTTACAAAACGAGAGTTATTAGGTTATTCCCTGCGCTCTCAACGAGTGGTTACAAAGTTCAAAACGATGCTTGAACAACTCACGTTACAACGGAAACTTTTCCCGTGAAGGCCTTGTTATTTGTTTCAACAGGTCGACTGTACTGGTGTGTGTTGTACGTATTGAAGTGCTGTAAATGAATAAGGTGTTGTGTTTTCCATTTTAAAGGACGGGTCCCCGAAGCCAGAGAAAGTCGCCTTCCCCATTGCGGGTTTGGGCTTTGGGATTAAAGTGATCTCTCCGCTTTCGTCGAAACTGCCAGTGGGAATTCAGGCTGTTTGTTAGCTAAATGCGGTACGAAGCTAAAATGATGCCGGTGAGTTTATGTTTAATTTACTTAACTACAAGTTTTTAACCATACCTTCCTGTTCCGACATATTACATTATATCACCGCACCGACACTACAATGTTACCAGCTATAACAGATACATTTAAATGGACGTGGCGAATGTAGGCGGCTGCTTCTCGGTCATCAAGTTACTATGGCAGCCCTGGTTTCTGTAGTGGAGTTCATTAGCTGTGACACGATGACAGCTGTGTGTGATCCTACATGCGCTTATGAGTTACGTCATTTATTTACTTTGTGGGGTGTTACACTGTTGTCTGACATAGAAGCTAGTTAGATCATCTGCTTTTATAATGTGTTTAATAACTAGATGTTGTGTTAGGTAATAGTTACCTCAGTATTAAGAAAAAGCTTTGTTAGTAATAATACGGACTGCTCAGAACACACTGACTGGAAGCAGAGGGTAGCTGCCAAGTCTGGCTGGCACTATGCTAACCTCAGCTCTGGACCCCTGCCATGTCATCATTATCATCATCATCATCATCGGAGTACTATTGCTTTGCTGCAGTGCAAGTCTCTGTCTTTCAGCAGATCTGTGAAGTTTGTACACAGGGCAGTTGCCTGTGTACATTATTCACTGTAAAAATAACACTAGGGTTGCAGCTAATGACCGGTTTCAATATACTTTAATCTTGTCATCTATTGTTCAGCTTTAGTTTATATTTTGGTTATTAGTGTTTTTCCTCTGCATCTCTGGCTTAATTTGAATCATGTGTATATGGTTAACGTAAACATAAAGTCAAATTCTCGACAACAGTTTTAAGCAAGGTTTTATCAAAGGGTAAATTGTTAAATGGTGAAAGGATAATTTTGTATTATTGAATTTGTGTCTCATTCAAATAGAGAGTGACTTTGAAACAGTTCAGTTACTGAACTGTTTCAAAGCAATGAAAATTGCTTTTTTTTTCCCTGAAAAAAGAGAAGCAGCAAATAGCATGAAAAACTAAAAAAAAACTATCAGACAAATTGTTAAACTCAGTATTTGCTTGGATATCACAATTGCTTCATCACTAAGAAATAATGTTAATGACTAGTTAATAATCTAAAGTCGTCCTGTGTGTCAAGGTACTTGTAATGCTGCTCTTCGTTGCTGCGACTGGTGCTTCTTGTAAAACAGCTTAATCAGTGAATTAATCATCTTAGCGGTGGAGACAGGCTTGTATTTGGATTTCTCCTGTCGGGTGCATGACCTCAGTCTACTACTCGTACACTCATTTGTTATCACCAAGCCAGGTTCTTGTGGACAGCAGTATTAGTTATCATACTTAAATGTTTTCAAACAAGATTAGTTTCTTTATAGACCATCATGAGACCTCCGTAATTGCTACATTTATCCCAACTCTGTCACTGGTGAATATAATTTGTGTGTGTGCTTTGGATTGTTTAAATGAGATACAGCTTCTGGTGTTGGCCTGATAAAATACAAAATGGCCTCTATACAGCCATGTCTGATGTGAGGTATTGTCTTAGAAATTACAACCATAACCCATGGCCCTGCTTGTACAGGCTAGGGGCTCGGGGGTAGTGTGAATGCAGTGTCGTAATTGCTGGCTGGGATGGTAAATAGGGGGTCACTGTTATCTGAACACAATGAGCTGCTGGGGTACTTAGCAGCATGTTGTAGAGAGCACATTGTATGTGCCTGTGCTGTAGCAGCTCTGTGATAAGGCATGTGCACCCTTTATTGCACAATATAACTCATCTACCCCTGATGTAGTGCATATCTCAATTTAGAGCAGTCTTTGTTATGCTGACACTCATAGATGACAAAGAGAAGGCTTGACCTCTTGCTTTTTTATTTGTCCGTATTATATTCTTTTTTTGTAAAGATGAATTTATTGTATTCAATAAACTATCATGGCAACATTTAACATTTGAATAAATTCATTAGAAGAGTGTCTGCATGATTTGGGTTTATTAATGTCACAGGCCCAGGTCTCACATCACTTCCTCATTCCTCTCCCATGAGAAGACCTGCTTGCTGTGTAGATTTTCAAGTAGATAAACTTTTGTGTGCCTGCCTGCATGGTTTAGTTTTTCATTCTTTGACCACACATTTGTACCTTTACACCACTACAAGTCTCACTGTTGCCAGACTTTGTGGGAAAATGGAGATGATTCTCTGGGAAGCCTGATTTTGTCGTATGTCAACAGAAACCCGAGAAGGCTTTCTCTGCAGCCACCACAAGATTTGTGTTGTCTCTGTGGGAGGGTATGTGGCGGTTATGTCATCACTGATAGAAAAAAGCAATGTTTTGATTCATACCTAAAGAAGAAGAGTTTTGGCTGAGAAGAGGGTTTGCAAATACTATAGTTCAAACCCAGTAAGCAGTTTATCCATGTAACTTTGCACTCAGTACTAATATTTTTTTTACATAATACTTATTTAATTACGACAAATATTTAACGAGGTAAAAATAAAGCCTGTCATCCACAATTAGTGATCTTATAAAACAGCTTAATAGTTTTCTAGAATTTCAACTTCTAGATTGTTGATATAACTAATTTCAAAATAACACAACCTATCAGCTTTATTTAAAAAAAAGAAACAAACCAGAGTCCTCTGAGGAGGTATCAACTTATTGACCCTGGAATTATCACTGACTTGCAATTGTGTGGCCTTTGTAAGGTGCAAATCTGAATTTAACATTTAAGTGGTAAAGTTCAAGAAACACATTGAGGATATTGCAACAGAATTGTCTCAAGACAAACTCCTTTCAGGGTTAAGAAGTTAAAGGTGTAATTTGCATCTTTGCTAATGCGCTAGCCCCACACTGTCTTGTCTACTGTTACTTTTACCTCTTCAGGTAATTGTACATGAAGAGTTAACAGCCAGTCACTGTAGCCATAAGGAGCCACGGTACTACTCTGATCCTTGTATATGGAGCAACACACCTGGCAGC
>CAAKHC010002234.1:12322-32104 GCA_901007825.1 Macroramphosus scolopax | reverse complement strand
GGGGTAGTGTTAGACAGAGAGCAGATGTTGAGAACGTGTTAAATGATAACAAGCCTGCCATTACATGTGTTGGGGTTTACGTGTGTGTGAACCCCACAAAGGTACAAGCACGCAGGCACCTACACAGACACACACACACACACGTCAGACAGGTTTTGAAGTCCCAATCTGAGTGTACGCTCATTAAAATAATCATTTTTTTCAAAGTAGATTTTGCATTTCTGATTGATTAAATTGAACTTATTATCTGATAAAATCATTGACTGATCTATTAATGTATCTGTACATCATCATACATTCATGTACAGTAATATCGTTTATATAAATACATTATATTGTGCTATACAGTTTATCAATGATGAATACGATGTGTTACCAAATGTTTTCGTGTCCTGTTAGTTTTGTATCCGTCTGCACACTCAGGTGTTTCGTTGGGTCGGGTTGCGTCCAGCAGGATTCGTCCATCAGACAGAATTAATTGGATTTGGGTGAAGTAGTTAATTCCAGCCAAGGTCACATAAACACTGCCTGATAGAATGGATTTGATTTCCATCAAACCCACCAGGGACAGATACTCCGAGCTGGACGTCCACGCACGACCTTTTACCACAGACACACACACACACTCGGTCACTGCCGAGTGTGTGTTGTTGAACAGCTGCACTTCCTCATGACTCTGACTTAGCATTAACCACCTCTGCCAGACCACAGCAGCCGATTTCAACACACGGAAAGGGAGAGCCGGGTGCAGTTTAATGGAAATGTTGTGCCGAACAAGGAAAAGAATACCAGGCACTGTGAAATTGCTTGTTTCTCACAGCTCCTTCACTCTCTCCTCGTCCGTCTCCTGCACACACTCCCTCGTTGGACATTCATTTACACTTGTCAAGACGGAGCCATTAAGCCCAAAAGCCCGAGTCTAAGTTTTATTACGAAACCATTTGTATCCCAGAAAGAAAAATAAATCCAACGCTCCCTGCGACTGCATTAGGGCTGCGGTTCGGTGATTTGTTTAGGTTGATAACACTCACGGCCCATCAGCCTCTCAAACACCGATGGGACTCGGAGAATAACTCGGCTCTTTCTGTCTGTCTTTGCTTGCTTACTTTCTTCCTCGGCAGCCACACAAGGGCTCTTGTCTGAATGTTAACCAGCTGCCATGGGACATAAACTTTATTTGACTTCTATTAGGGGAACGAGACATCTAATGAAGAGAGCTGTTTATGCACGGCGAGTCGATGTCTGTGAAGGAGAAACAAGAATGGTTTCAATAAAGCAGTTGGATTTGCTCAGAGCTCCAATAAAATCAACCACGAGAGAGCGAGAGAGGATGAACACGGCGGAGCGAGGAAGGTGCCCCACTGACCGGTTGTTACTGTTCCGTTTATTTCCAGTAGACGTGAGCGTGCATGGGATTTCATATTTTATTGTCCTGGAATTGGAGATTCAGCGAAACTGTTTCTCCATTTCGATGCTGCAAATTCTTCCGTCCCAGGTCCCCGAAATATCGGAGCCGTGATTTCCAGACTATTCGTCTGGCTGTTTCATGGTCGCGGTGATTTCATGACAGTATCCATACGCAGGGGCAGGCGTGTTGAGGTTTTATCTTCCTGACATAGTAGCAGCAATTGTGCAACGTGATGTCCTTGGAGAAGTAATGGCTATTCACGGCGAGCTGCCAGAGTGAAACCGGACTCGAGAAGACTGGGAGAATGTTCCCACATCTCTTGTTAAATTGTCTGTCTGCTCATTCATTTGTGCAATTCCTTCTATTTATCTCTCTTTCGTTCTTTCTTTCTTTCTTTCTTCCTCCATCAGGCTTTGTTTGAAGTCTGCTTTAGGCCAGTAAAGGGACTCCCCCTCCTTTCTGTAGCTGTGTAAATGACAGCTAGTGAAACATGATACACTGACCCACTATTTTAAAAAAAGAAGCGCCTGATAGCCGTGTCGCTCGCTCTGTTAATCAAATTTATCGGAGTAGCCATCCGTAGATTTTTAAAGGACATAAAGGGGAAACCATAAGACGGACCTTTGAACCTGCAGCCCCGGGGTCAGCGTCTGCGTTCGTGTCTTCAGGGATCGTCTGAGAGTTTGTGTACGGTCACGGCGAGTTAAGGAGCTGGATGGGGAGTCTCCTCAGGGAGCTCTCATCCACCCACTCTTTGTCTCTCGGTCTGGTTGTCGGTTTGCTGCGTCGCCCCATGTTAAATCCTCCCACCCATTCTGTCTGTTTTTACTTTTTCACTGTCTAAAGACTCTCTGTCAGTGGCCTCATTTCGCCGCCGCGTGAAAAAAGCTAATTTCCCCACAACAGACGCATGACTGTCCCGTGTTTTCAGCTATTTTTAAGACAATCCGGTTGACGCAATTAAATAAATCGTTTTTCTACACAAAGCCTCTGATGAAGAGAAGAGAGGGCGAAGGGAGTTTGCATTGCACTCACTGTAAATCTGATGAATAATGTGAGTTAAGGAACTTATATTGTCTCATTGTTGAGTGCGACTCCAGATTTTGACACCACGCCACTGCACACTTTTCATTTTCTCAGATCAGCCACGAACCCAAACCAACACGTGGCTCTTCGATTGTCTGAGTGACCGAGGTCTGACCGGCTCTGAGAGAGTGTGTGTGTGTGTGTGTCTGGATCTGTGAATGTTTCTGAAGAGCTCTAAATAGTAACAACTGATGTTTGTCACACGTCCGAGGAGCCAATCGGATCTTTTGCAGCTCGCAGCAGACGGCGCTCCACCTGCTGATCTGTGCAGCAGATCAATCTGTTTCTGATCTGACACTGAATAAATGCAACACAACTGTCCCTACCAATCATGGATATAGACAATGGAGGCATCAATAAACGGCATGAGGTTACACTCTTTCTGTACTAGAACAAAGCAGACTTCACATCACTCATTGTGCAACAGACTGTATTACAGCATCGGGCAAATATGCACTTTATCGCCTACTCAAGTCTATGATTGCCTTTTCTGCTCATTTAAATGCACAGAAGTGCAATACGGTAGACTTGATTTCAGCTCCAGGCACAGAGAGAGAGAGAGAGAGTGATGTGAGATCATTTAGCTACAGAAAATAAATAGATTTACTGTGTTCCTATGTGTGATCATGTATTCACACACATGATCCACTGACACACCTTTAGTGAGGCGATCCGGTGAGGCACAAGTGTTTACCCAAAGTCCTGACCTTTTTACTCTGACACTTTCATTCCTGATATAAATACCACACACACACACACACACATACACACGGCAGCAATGATGCAGGTGACCTTATCCTCATCGTCCCCCGTTTCCTCCATTGGCTGATGCCTGTCACATGTCCTCGCCCAGACACCAATCAGTGTCCACGTCCTTAATTACACAAGATATTTTTATACCAAGCACTTGTTGTTGAGAGGCCCTTCTAGCAAAAAAAATTGTGTTAGGGAGGGAGTGGGAGGGTATTGGGTTCCCGTGTGCGCATTCATGTGTGTGAGGTTTGAAACCGGATACGTCGGAGAAGCCTGCGCTAATATGTCCTGAAGAATGCTTATGATGAGGTGCTAACTCGCAGTGATTGCAACTGCTGGTGGCAGAGAGGGAGAGACGGGGAGAGGGGGCGAGGTATATACTGTAGGTGAAGGGAAAGGTCCCATCATGCATCATGATGATAGGGCATTTGTCAAATTGCAATGATGCAACTATCCTGTGTCGTCTCCGTCATGTGGCCAGTTACCGGATACACTTGTCGGAAAAATAGATTTAAATATTTCTGCAGCTTGAGACGCATGCATGGACTGCAAGGAGCTTGCCAGCTGTGACATCACCCACTCGTTAATGTTGACAGGTTTTGAAACCTGAATATTGGCATTTTGGCCATCACCATCTGCAGCCATGTTTAGATGTTGCAGGAGCCGAGGTGGAGGGCTGCTATCCTGATTCTGCCTTCTGTGGTAGCAACCAGTCGTTCACAAGGTAGCTACACCCTGAAGCACATACCTATTATACCTCCAGTAAATATAAAAGGATGATTATCCGATTGTTTTCTGTTGTTTTCATCCAAACTTCTACTTCTATCCTCCATTTGTACTGCTCCTCTCTTTGACCTTCGTACTTTTTTTCTGTGTTTTTATTTGATTGAAACTGACTCGAATCGCCTGCTCAGATGCTTTACAGCTGTTACAGCTGCATGAGTGCTTCCTAGCTCATCGAGTGACGCGTGCTGGGAATGTATCCGCTCCCACTAACCTCACTGATGGGTTAACACACTCTGAAAGGCTCCTTACAGTGCTGGTAATTGAGGAAAAACGTTCATAGCAAACTGCCACCACTGTGTTAACCGCATGGGAATGTGTATATAGCATGTCTGTGTGCATTTGCATTTATATTTATGTATGTGTGTGTGCAGCGGGGGTGTGTGTGCGTGGTCAGCCAGCATGCAGACCGACCTGTTTATTAAGAGTGAAATTTATGTAAAAGTTCTCATATTAGTCCTTTACTTCTGATGTTCATCCTCATTCTTTCCAAGCAGAAATATTTGAATTCAGAAGACAGAATGGCAATGAAGGAACACAGAATCTGCTTACTTCTGCATGCCAGCCTTCACCACAACCACACCTTTGTCCTCGTGTTCTCTCTGGTAACCGCTAATATCTCTCCCACCCTCTTTTATAATTGTCCACATTATGTCTGCTTCAGTCATTGTAAGGAATTGGCGTGTTTGATGTGTCATCATATTTCATTTGAGAAAGAATTGACAGACGTCGATGTCTGTTCTTGTTTGCTCGTTTTATTCTTTAGATGTTTGTTCTTTCTCTACTAACCGGTTAAGTGTTTCATGCTTGCTTTGTGCACACTTGTGCATATGTGTGTGTGTGTGCATTTCGTCGTGTGCACGCGCGTGGATTAATGCCTGTGTCTGTGTTTATCGATACAGCTAATGGATTTTCTGCAGGGCCGAAGTTTGTTTGCTCGGTAACCCAATAAGGCGCGCGGTTTATAAAGTCAAGCCTTCGGAATAGAAGCATGACTCACGAGTGTGTCAGACACAACTGTCAACAACCTGACACCCGCATCAGGTAGCAGCAGAGGAAAAGGAGAGAGAAAGAGAGAGACGGAGGGAAAGGAGGAATTCAGATGCTTAAACTATCCTGGCAATGAGGGATTTTAAGGGTCGAAAGGGAAAAGAAAAGTATAAATGTCAGAATGAAAAGCAAAAAGGCAAAAAACTGAACGAGAAAGGAAAAAATAAATCCGGTTGTGTTTTGTTTTTCTCAACTCCGGCACCATAAAATCAGATTACATTTGTGTGTAGGGAGGATGGAGGTCATCCACATCTGGCTACAGCTGGCACACGCACAAGCACACATTTGTTGTTTTAATTCAATCGTATCACAATTGTCTTCTTAATAATAATGTTAAAAGGCTCAAACAAACATGAGGGAAACTTGAAGTTCATCATGAGGGTGAGTAACTATCCGAGCTTATCATTCCCAAGCAGCAACAAGCGCAACAGCAATTATTATCATTACTGGCAACGTCTTGGCCGCCCAACATCAGATAAACTCATGCAAGTTTTGCAAAAAACAAGGAAGGCCGATCGGTATAGAAAAAAATCGGGAAAAGTTAATAACCACTTGAGTGGCTCATATGATAAATCTCCAATCCTCTAGGTGGTCTCGTTTGAGCCATGGCATGTCGCACCATAATTAGCTTTAACTCTCCCTCTCTCTCCTTCCCTATGTCATTCTCCCTTCGGTCGTCCCGCGCCAGCTCCAACCGTTCTGCAGCATTGTTCTGAAAAAAAAACAGGATGGATCGTCTTACCTTTTCAGAACAAAAAAAAAAGCCCAGACCGAACATAAAACTCCCCCAAAACACTGGGGAGAAAATGGGGAAGTGATGGTGGCAGGGAGGAGGAAAAAAAAGAAGGGGGGGGGGGCGTTCAGTAAAGGGGAGTTTGGAGGAGGAAAGCAACAAACACTGTATTTGATATCTAACTCAATTGTCCGATAAAACCACTGACTGCAGTAATAAAAGTATAAAAGTAAAAGGATATAAACGGTAGTCAATCACTTGTTTCCGGTTCGTCTACCAGTATTTAAAAACCCACTAATACAGGATCCATCCTCGTCTCGCCCTGCCTGTGAGCTGCCAGCAAAATCAGGGGAACTTTACAGAAAGCTGAGACTTGTCGTACACACACACACACACACATGCACAGACACAAACACGGGTACACAGGGTGGATCTTATCATTGTGATCAGGTATGTATGAGAAAAACGACACACACAGACTCACTTGCCCTCTAGATAAGGAGGGTACAAGTTTCCAGCTTTCTGCTGCAGCCATATCCTGTTACTAATACTCTGCCCTAAGCCTGCATGCAACACACACACACACACACACACACACACACACACGCACGCACACGCACAGCCCCGGGGCACAGGAACATCATCTTCCACTAGGCCTCCGTTTCTCACCCTTTTTCCGCCTTTCACCTCGCTGTCACCTCTTCGCTCTCACTCTGACCTTTTCACACCTGTTCACGGAGCTGCTGAGGCAAAGACACACATAACCAAGTGAAAATTAATCCCTCAGAAGAAAAGTACATAATCCACAGTATCAAGACCTGGGACAAACGTATATTTTGCATCAAGAGGAAACACACAAGTAGAAGCAGCACTGTTACTTGTTCAAACTTTATATTTTAAACAAAAATAGCAAAAATATGATGATACAGTACCAATACAGGAGAGAATGCTGAGGCACTTCAACTCATAGTTCTGGGTACATCCACCTTGTCAAACTGATTTTAAATACATATGCACAATAGCAGACTAGAGAGTGTAAAATATTCTACGTGACATAATGTGAGGCTCGTCAAAAGACTGAGTAGTTTCCTTTCCCACACATCTTTTGTGCATTTGACTTCAATAAATCAAAATAATAAACATATGACAGATTTACAACCAGCACATAAAAGTGCCACGAGATTAGCTGCTTTGCAACATGACACTAAATTGTGGACAGATGCCTCTTGTTATGCTTCACCCTCGCCTTTCATTCTCTCCAGTGTCGGAGTCACTACACACTGGGCTGAGAACGAGGGTTGGGTGTGTGAGGTAAGACAGACAAGCCGGCAGGCAAACAGATGTATTAGGCCGGGCCTGCAGGTGTCAATTCTGGGTCAACAATATCAGGAGTCTTAAGACTCCCTAAGAACCTGGACTTCATCTCGAGATCATACCTACAGCACATCTCAAGTATGAACCTACTCAGATACGAGGAGTCTGTATTCTGCCATCAATGTAGTGTTTTGTATCAATAGAAACCCAAATGAGAGAAGACACTGGATCAAAGTAGTCCACAATGGGATCAGGTCTTATTTAGAAGACCAGAGTTATTATGTCACCGTTGGTAGTTATGAGTCTGATATAATAGCTTTAACTTTTGGAATCCCCCTGGGATCCGTTCTAGGACCTCTCATGCTTCACATTAATATGCCGCCTTTAGGTCCAATTCAATATGATGACAACACTGATTACCACCAATATGCAGATGATACACAGATATACTTGGCTAGATGGCGACAGCCCTCTAGACTCACTCAGACACTGTTCAGGATTGTTTTGTGTGTTTTCTAATCACTATGTTATACTTGTGTGAGTATATCTATATGTTGATATCTAGATGTTCCCTGTGTAGAACGTATGCTGTATAAATCAACCTGTTATTGTTATTACAAGGCAGACTGTGGATTTACATGTTCAGAGGTGTGGAGACAAATATACAAATTATAGCACAACATGAATAACCAAAGCGTGCCCGGCTACGTCCTGCAAACACCACGCCCACAGCCAAAAGGCTTTGGCTTCTCCCTGCCCCCTCTGCTGCTTCTCTACTCAGGGACAGGTGGGATTCTCTTCCTTAAGGGCGGGTTCAAAGGTTGTAAACTGATTTGCAATGTCACACACATGTGAATTTTACTGTGAAACCTTAGATTTCCTAACAGATTCTGCTCACGTCCGTCAGCGTTGCACCTGCAGCACTTCCATCTTCAATTGAACTGTCTGCTGAGTGAAGAATAAACCTTATGATCTATTATTATATACAATAGAGTCACAGTATCAGTTATTTAATATCTTGTTGAGTACCTAAATGTTTTCACAGCTGCATGGTAATGTAATGATAATGGTAACGTTGGTAATGTAAGTAAGATAAAACGTTCAGGTGCATTTGATGATCAGTATAAACATGATACGTACTTAAATTAAAATGTTAGCACACTCACATGAGTCTTTCCTTTCTCTAGTTTTTCCCTTTTCCTCCGCCTCTACCATGTGACTCCTGCTGTGAATGTCAACACTGAGCTTAGCAGAAGCACCTGGATAACATGACAACCTGTCACTATGTGCCTAAGCTTCCCAACACACACACACACACACACACACACACACACACACACACACACACACACACACACACACACACACACACACACACACACACACACACACACACACACACACACACATATATACTCGACTGACGAAGGTCTTGACATGTTCACTCAAAGCCTCAAGAGCCAGATTAAATGGGCCTATAGACAGTTAACACACACACACACTGGTCGGTTGGATGGACAGCTCCCACAGCATTAAATGGTAAACAGCAGGTTTTGGGTGACATGTCTGGAATGTAGAAAATGTCCAACACTGTAGGGCAGGTCCGTCCTTCAGCTTCTGTGAATGTAGGTGTGCCACAGGTCCTCCTCGTATTCTGGCGACATAAAGATTCCCTTCTGCGAACAAGAATTCTCTATTCTACACCAGCACAAAGAGGCTGAAAGTAAGGACAAGTGTCAGCGCTGACTCACATGGTTGTCAGAGTTAGGAAATACACCTCAGAGCGTGGTCTCATTTGGATTAGGCCGATCACGGTAACGGCTAGTCTGCAGACAATCAATGCATCAATGTAAAGTCCTGCAGAGATGGAGACACTGCTGCATGAGCGTCGTGCATCACCGTTTCTTAACGAAATTTTCTCAGTAACTGTATGTGTCATTGTGCAGTGTGTGTGTGTGTGTGTGTGTGTGTGTTGAAGTGGTGGACTTTGCATGCTGTAGTGGTTTAAGCCCGAGGAGATCAGATGTGTGAACAGCTGAGGACATGGTGGCAAGATGGGGAAAGTGATACGTTTAGCTCGCACGAGCTCATGTTGACAACATGTCTCACAGGGCACGATGGGTCTAATGAAGGCCGTGTTGTCCCTCCGTACCAGACCGCGACATCATTATTGAAGCGACAAATCCGAAATTAAAAGGAAAGAAACTGATGCAAGCGGAGACGTGGCACAACTTTTGCAGACGTGCCGAAACAACAAGGAAACATTTTACTCTTACTGACAGAAAAAAAACTTAGAAAGATACAGATTGAGGAAGATGATGTAGACCAGGTTACAGCCCGGAGGAAGAGTGAGTTTGAGGTAAATTTGATTTCAGCCGTAGCATCGGGCCGGCTCACCGGTGCATTCTGCAGCAGTTCATACGGCTCTCCAGCTGTATGGTTTGTAAATGTATATCATAGCAGCTCAGATTTGGAGCGTTTGGTCGTGATGCTGCCAGAATTTAAAAAACAGGCTGTTTTTGTTCCTCCAAGCTCTAAATCAGCTCTCTGTCTCTGTGTCCCACAGTGCAACTTAAGATTTTGATTTCATCATATTCCTGCACTTTAGTCAACTTTCTTTTTGGGAGAGGCCAAAGAGTAAAGGGGTCTCAAGGTATACTGACGAGTAATTCATCACAATTATACTTAACACACACACCATGAAGTATAAAGACATTCTCACACTTGGGAACATGCACAGGTAATTGCACCGACAACTGCATGTATTGTACGTGTGTAACCTGTCTGCATAACCTTTCTTCATCACTTTACCTGACATGCTGTGTCAGTGTAGTATTCACTTAATGAGATGGACAAACAGGTGTGACTGCATCTGTCTATTTGAGGCGTCTTATATGTGTCTTTTTTTTCTACATTCAGTCACAAACAAGGACCCGAATGTGTGAAAGCATGCAGAGAACGATGCTCTTCGACATTCGTCCCCACACAGACACGCCGCTTTCTTACTTATGTGGAAGTCTGTCATCGCACAAGATCTATTTCCTGGTTGTTACCTGTTTTCGTAAACCATTGTGTGTGTGTGTGTGTGTTCATGTTTGGGTGTGTGTGCGTGCACGTTACTTTAATAGTGACATACTCAGCCGAGTCACAGAGAGTTCATCCGACAAAAACAGGAGGATCTGCCAGGACTGTCATGTCCCAACAACTATACAGGAAGGCTGACACACACACACACACACACACAGACACACACACCTACTCACACACATACTTCTACGAAGCAGACAATGCCCTCTGTATTCTGTACAAATCGAAGAGATGTTTTTCGTCTCCGACGATTGTGGGAGCAGGAAAGTAAATGAGATTTGCAGCGTATGAATATGTCTCGAAACCACATTGTGCGTTCCTCGTTCTCTTCCCTGCGTGTTCTGCCAACATTTCCTTGATCTGTGTGTAAACCAGACTGATTATTAATCAAAAGAGAGTGGGTGCATGGTCACATATTTGGACAAAAACATGAAGTTATTTTCCAAATCTTCTCGGTGTCCCTGGTGATATGTGGAAGTCCCCCCATGAAAGCTGAGCAGGGCCGGGTCTGTTACTCTGGTCAGGGCTTAATTCCCCTGGTCCATCCCCATCAAAGCCCTTCTGTTTGGGGGTAAAAGAGTCCAATTTCTTGGCCTCCCAGAACCAGCCCGTATGGTTTCATGAAGGGAAGGACCCGGAGCAGGAAGGTGCTAAGTGAGCAGGGGCCGCGGGGAGCGAGCAGACAGGGCAGCCCGACTAATGATTCCCTCACTGGGAAGAACAGGAATGTGTGGTGGAGAGAGGAGGGGAGACGGGGCACCATACAACAGGGACATGTGTGCAATATTTGTACACACATGGGGGAGCCCGGTGTGTGCGGACTACATTTCCCCACAATGCCGCCATTAGAGGGACCCTGGAGAGAAATATATTCAGCACTTCATTCATTATACTCTGCAGTCAGCTGTCAGCTCTGCACTCACTGCTTCTAACACGGCTGAAACAGGCCAAAACTGTTTAAAACATTCTCCCAGTCAGCCTCTATCAGCTGCTGATATGCAAAGTGGATCCACGGACAAGAAAAAAAGATGAATGGAGGTTCAGGATTTGTTTGTTGTTGTTGTTTTGGGGCCATTTTTTCCAGATAATCCTGACAATAGATGGTTTAAACAGGTACGTTTTGCATGGTGGTCAGATGCCGAGGGCCATGACTAAGGTGAGTGACGGGCTGGGATGAGAACAAGCTCGTATCTCCTGAATTGGCTTTTAAAAAATACATATTTTAGACATTTACTAAGCACCAGTAGAAATCCCTCTCTCTTGCCATAAAGGTCATTAACAGGTTTCAACTATGACAGTTATAACTGCATCTTCCACATGTCCACACACGCACACGCACACACACCTTCTTGATCTCCAGCTCACCCCAGTCATCGCTTCAGATTTACGCTGCAGACAACGAAAGACGGAAGGAGGATGGCGAAGAGGATGTGACTGTGAAAATAAACACGTGAAACAAACACCCAGCGCCTCGGGGGGTCGGGTTCCCCTGCAACGATGACAATGAGCGTGAGGCAACAGGCCATCGGAATTGGACACTGAATCAAATACGGTGAAGGGACGGCCGGCGTGAGACGCTCGACCACGCACACGTCAGTGAAGCTTCACCACAGGGTGTTACTGCATCTGTTTCTGAGACATGCTGCTTGGCACAGAGGACGAATGCACAAAAACACAAGCAGAAATACAAGAAATGAATGAACAGTGCGTGCAAATGCTTCCACACAGAGGACATGCCAGGGTAATTTGATCGGAAGCACCGCTGGATCACCACCAACACGACTGGGAAGAAGGTCACTGTCATCAGCATTCTGGGAAACCCCAAACACATGACATGAAGGCACTCAATTGTATCACCAGAGTTTGGGAGAAGTACATGTTTTACTCTCAACTATTCACCTCATTTAGACTGATTAGAGGTGGAAATTAATTGACAATACAGTAAACATGTATTGATGTGAGTCCTTCCTGTTACACGCCCCAACATGCGATAGGTGAACCAAATATATTGACAGCTGACTTAGGAGGAATGTCAAAATATGTACACACATGTAAGAATCTGTGAATCACGGTACGTGTGAGAAAATACGACGGTGTGTTCTTCTGCTCTCGTCCTTCCTCTCTCACCTGAGCTAAAGGTCCTGGGAACAACACGCTCACCCGGCTGCTGAGTGACAGCTCCTGGCCCCGAGGCAGCCGGCTCCGCCTCCAGGTGAGGTCTGGACATCTCGGGTTTCCATCTCAACACTCTCATTCATCTGTTGACTTCACCTCCCCCCCCCCTCTATCCCGCTGCCTTGATGAACCTTAAGGGCCACGTCCACCTGACGACACTGCACACACACACACGCACACACACACACACAAATGCGAAGCTTGCAGAACGTTTCACACGGACATACGTAGAAGAGAAGACATAAAAACGTACACATTCGGGCATGACATGAAGTAACACAAGTTAAGTGTACAGTGCGTGTGTGTGTGTGTGTGTGGATGTGTGTGTGTGTGTGTGTACACAGCCTGGGGTAGCAGGGTGTCTATTACAGTGAAGCTTCCTTTCCCAGGTGAAAAAGCCAAGCAGAGAAAGGCAGCTTAAAGTCTCACATCCTCAGGGGGTTCCAGCCCGAGCCGCCCTCCACCAGCTCCCCCAACAGAAGGTCCTCTAGTCTTTACGGAGCTTTATAGTGATTTGAAGTCTCCAGGCCTCCAACTTTACAGTTTTGGTTCACTCTCACCTCTTTCATGCTGTGTTTTTTGGCGGCGGCAGGCAAAGGTTCCACTGTAAACTGCCTGCTCAGCACCAAACGGCAAACAGCCGGAGCTGGCGACTACCTGGTAAACATAGAGGAGCATTTAGCAGCTAATGAGGAGTCGGAATAGACTGAAAATTGAGACATGTGGGCAGAAATGTGAGTCAAATTGAGTGATAATGTTGCTCTGTAACGGCAGGATGCATAAATAAGCAGTTTGCCTCATCAGCTTAAAGGTTCACAACTTGTTGCTGTTGCTCAAAGCGGATGCAGGTGATGTAGGTTTGTACCAAATATAAATGGAAGGTTAAACCTTTGACTCTAAACTGGCCTTCATATCCTCATTTACAGTAGTTAAGCCGTTTGGAAAGATACTGCAGTGAGTTGGAGACCCAAGTGGGGATGAGAGGGTGAATGTGTGGGTGAGCCGATCGGTGAGGCCAGAGGAATGCATAGCATGAGCTATGAGAAAATAAAACAAAGGGAGACAGGGAGATAATGTTCTCAACCATTAGAGGGAAAGTGCCAAAAAATGAGGTCTGAAAAATGTGTAAATTGAACCGGCCGTACTTCAAGCCGTTCATTTCCTGCGGTATCTGGGTAAATATTATGAACTGTACTCCCGAATACTGAGCACTCGATCCATCATGACTCACACAAGCACAGTTTCACCCCACTAATATCAGAATTAGTAGGAGAGTTATGGAGTCCATACAAGTGTGTGTGTGTGTAATATTTTTCTCCTGGCAAGTTCTATTGTAGAGAAACACATTGCCTCACTTCAGGATACAGCGGTCCTGTAACTACAACAGCAAAGCACCGGCCGCACACACACACACACACACACACACACACACACACATAGAAGATGTATATTCTAATACTGTTCAACAATATCCCGATCCATCATAATCCTGCTGCTCCACAGGTGTTCCTCTCTTCTCTGTTATCCTGGTAACGTGTATTGTTTAATGATTAATACTATTATCAGCAGCTTACTTGACAGCACCACAAATTACTCTGATGCAACAACATGCCGCAACAAAGATCAGATTGCTTAGGTGACATATGTGTTTAAATACAGTACAATACATACATGAGGATACATTTCTACTTATTCCAACTAATTATTGGTCACCATCCATTGCTGCCAGTGTCACATGCACCAGTGTTATCTCACTCCCCCTCACGGTCAGTTTCACTATCATCTCATGTTGCCACTCACTTGGAGTTTGTTTGCACCAGAAACATGTCGGCCTGCCGGAGCTCTTTGTTAGTGCCTCCTTTTGTTCTGCATGACAAACCTCATCATTGCCACCTTGAGAACAAACCTCATCATCGCCACTGTAAGACTGGAGCAGCTCTAAAACATCAGATATATGAGAGAAGAAGTGTGTATTAACCATTCTTTCATATAAACCTGTAATACAACAAACACATATTATATATATATATATATATATATATATATATATATATATATATATATATCATGAATCATGAAATATATTTCCACATTCTCCTTCTGCTTTTTCATTTTTAACCAAACCAACTTTTATGAACTGTCTGAATTGTCTATTTTTCGTCACACATGTTTTCGGAGACATACTTCTGGTGTGCTGTTCAGCCGATCGTCTGCTGGTGAGCTGCCACCGTGTCTGTGAGCTGCAGCTGCAGCGCTGGACATCCTTGCAGAAATCCTTTCGCTTTGGTTTTTATTCCTGAATACTATTGAAAATATCAGAGCAGTAAAAATAGCAGTTTTGGTCTCATTATTCCGAGCTTTTCCAATTTCATATTGGTACTTGGGTTCACCCCAACAAAAGCTAAAAGCCTCACACAGGATTCAAACCCAAAACCTCCTGGATGAAAGTCCTGTGCACGACAGCATTTCTCCACATACCAGCGCCTCCAACGTTACCTGCCAGCTGGCCAGACAGAAGCGGAGGCATCTGGGATGTACTGGTTGGTCTACATTGGCCCCACATCAGGATGACTCTTACTAAAACATTAATAATGTTGGTTCCTGTTCGGGTGTGTGCGCAGGATCCTGGCAGCCCTCGCACATTTGGCTTGCCCTCTCTAATCTGCTTTCTGTCAGCAATACCACACAAACACGCGAACACAGGAACACATTACCAGAAGCACTTGCAAAGTCCAACACACACATGCAGGCCCACAGAAACACACACACACACACACACACACACCACCTCCTCCTCATCCCCACTTGGCTCTGGAAGAAGCAACCGCAACACACAAAGAGGCTCAGGAGATCGAGCGTGATGAGTAAAACTGCTTCTCATTCATCACACTCCTCTCCGCCCGCTCCCCATCCTGCATCGTTCCTTGCTCATCATAAATGCCGCTGGTGCGAGAAAATCTATTTCCCCCCACGACCTCGCATAGGCACTGTTGAAATAGAGTCATTTCAAAGTCTGTCTAAACAATCATTTTAATGTTGGAGGAGACCGGTTGATACTCGGTTGAAATGTGCTCATTACGCCCTGCAAGCCCGTCGTCCTCCTCCTGCCTGAAGAAGGCCGAACTGTGCAGTCGAAGTGTCCACAAAGAGACGTTTATCAGGCGGATGGATCGAAGCACGGTGACACAATGCTCCAAATCTTTAAGACATGTAAAAATGCTGCAAGCCCGAACAAGTGGAAAACTGTCTTTTCTGGCAACAATCATTCTATCAACACATCTTCAGGCCCCGCCCCTCAGTTCTAATCATTGTTTGTTATAGATCATCCTACACCATCTATTCCTACATCTTTAACTAACTAATAACTGAAGATAGAAGCCCATTTACCTGCTGTGTGATGTACGACCGTCCAAATGTAAACAGCCTTTTAAATGAGAAAAGTGGTTTCAATCTGGGAATGGATGAACCGTCTGCTGCTTCAAAGGTGGGCCGACTCACCACCCCGACCTCCCTCTCCATTACCTTCTTTCTTCTGCATCCATCACCGTTTTACCTCCACGACGGCCATGTCATGCGGTTCTGGTCTTTGCAGAAGCATCACAGTGGCAACCTAAGAACTTTCCCTGAGAACGTTAGAAAAGCATTAAGATCGTAACGCTTTTCCACTGCAATCACAGGCTGTTTGCTTTGGAAATGGAGCGTGAGCCAACAGTCGGATACGGCAGGGCGACATGGTTTGATTAAAAAGATTCAAATTTAACATTCATGCACCGTTTATGCAAATCAGTCTGGAACCGAGAACACTTGCGGGAGAACGTTGAGGCCTCCTGGGAAGAGACCAGCTTTATGTCAATGTGTGCATCAACAGCAGTCCAAGTGCTGATTTATGTCACTTAGATGTTGGAACGTTTCCTCTTCAAGCATCCGCACTAAGAGAGGGTGAGTCCAGACAAAGTGTGCATCCGCGCCAGTGACTGATGACTATAGCTGGATGCAAAGTCAAATTCCATTTGATTACATTACAGCATGAAGTATCAACTGTTACAACTATAGGTTGAATTACACTGCAGCCTCAGTATGAAGAGGGAAATGCAACTTGTGAACTGATGAAGGGGATCAGGGCTGTTCATACAAGGCAAGAGTGGCACGATCATTACACACACACACACACACTAACTCTAGGGGTTTCCAGCAGAGTAGGAATACCATTATAAAGTTAACTGTACGTTACAAATGGGCTGCCAACTGCCTCTGGAGTATCACATGACCGCAGGTCGCCCCTGCGATTGGCTGGCGGGCTAAGCGACTCGCGTATCAGGTTAGCGATTGATTGGGTGACGTGTGGTGGAACAGATGGGACTGAGAGGAAGTGTGTATACCCAGGAAGCTCACCAAACCATTGGGATTTTCCACAGGCAGGCAGGTGAGGTGGAGACACACACACACACACACACACACACACACACACACACACACACACACACACACACACACACACACGCTAACAAGAACCTACCCCTCTCTCTCTCTCTCTCTGACTGCTCTGGCTCTCTCTTCAGCCCTCGGAGGCTATTTGGTTCTGCATAGATCTTCATTATGTTTAATTACCTTCTCAGGTTTCACTGGAAAGAATCCACATGTGAATAAGGTTGGGTGGGGTGGAGGGTGGTGGTGGTGGAGGGGGGGTTCTTTTCCTCTCTAAACTCCGAAGCCATTTTTATCTGCCTGTGCAGAACAATAAATTAACACAGGGAGCAGAATCGACACGCTTCTCTACGACTACAGTTCTATTAGACCCGAACTGGGAAACCAGTGTGCGTGTGCTTCGTCTAGACAAGCCTGCCGTTGATGGCCGACCATAGAAAACATCAGAAGGGACTGTTAATATTGGACACGGGCTTTAAATGAATAAGAAATTTGTTCGGCAGAGAGCAAAAACCTCACATGAAGCGAGCCGAACTTCAATATGTATGAGAAAGGAAAACATCCACGCAGCTGTGTAGTAGCCAACAAAAGCTGTTGCCTTCATTCGACTGTTAAGCCAACCTACCTAGGGGACCTATTTATCTACGTAATACACTTCAACTTGACACTTGACACATCCGTCAATTTCTCGTATTCTTTTTTCCCCCACCGTTTTTAGGCTCGTTCAGCAGGTGGCAGTAGCTATTCCTGTCAGATGACCAATAAAATGTGGCCCATTTTGGGATTTGCAACACGGTATGAATACAGGCACGGCTGTCGGTCGCTGCCGGGAACATGTTGGTTGTGTTGGAAACAACAGAGCGTCTACATTTCTGCACTGGGTATAATATAAAATGGACATAAAAGTAAATGAGGTGCTTGACCTCCTAATGAAATACCAGCACCGGTCTGTTCCGTTTTCACTGATTATTGCTGGAAGAACCTGAAATAAGTGAGTAAAACTCCCATAGTTCCATCAAGACTATTTTAGGAGAAGGAAGGACCTGGCTATACAGCTCATTAAGTCAGCAGTAGTGAACCAACTTCGTCAGTTGAGACTCTTCATAAGAAAGATGAAGCCTTTGTTGCAGGTAGGTCAGATCAAGGAAGGATACTTGGATGTGTGTTGTCGTCTGAAGAGGTGTGTTTCTATTCTCCGCCAGCGATTCGGCCATCCTGACGGAAGGTTGAAGTTCCTTCCATCAACTCTTGAGCCAACGTAGCGACGGGGGTTCAAGGCGACCTCGAGGAGCACAGAGCGAGGCGAGGTTTGGAACCTGACCATAGACTGCAGATGAGATGGGGAGGAGCAGTCAGACTTCCTGCTCTGGTCATGAGCGTTGTGTAGTGAAATTGTGTCAGATAAGAGCCGCTGGAGAAGATGGCCAGCTAGTGATTCTCTTTACCAAGAGCAATCTGAGACGGCTTCTGAAAACGGTCTCATTTGTTTCCTCCTCAGTGATCCATAAAGTATAAATTTCAATATTTACTTGTAAACTTGAAAGAAAACCCATCTCTGCGGGTTCTTTCACCGATGGCATTTTTCTTCTGCGGGAAAATAAATTGTTCAATATTTCTCCACCATTAAACCAAAAATAAACGAAAGCAACTGGAAATAGCCTCGGAGGCAAAAAAAACAGCTCAACAAACTCTTCATTCTTTTCTTTTCAATGATGCCTCTCTAGTTTTCTGTCCAGTAGGAGGTCGTCATTCACTCTTAGGAACAATAGTGGAACTGTGCCCTTTAGAAATTCTCATCACTGCAATACCTTGTAGAAGTGTGGACCTTCATGCAAGCTTCTCTTTTTATCTCCCAATTTCAATCACCGGTTGTTTCTTATCACTCATTCATTGTGTGAAAATGTCCTGGACGTGCCATCACTTCCCGTTCCTCTCTCAGGTGTATAAAAAAAAAATAAAAAAAAGCCACTTGGAATTTGCTTAATGACTTTCACTTGGTTTATCATCAACACACGACGCCCTTAAGATTTTAACTCGGGGTTAAATCCATGTCCGGGGAAGCACCACTTTGGTAGCCTGAATCCATGCGTAATCTGTGTCAAGGAAATTGCTCCCATGTGTGTTAATGCTACTGACAGCACTATTAGCCCTCAGTATTAATGGCTTGGTGAAACACACAGCTAAACAAACAACTGCCACAGCTAGCCAACCCGCTCTGTGCCCTGGGGGGGGCCTACATGGGCCGGAGATGTTACTTTGCACTTCATACAGCGGCAGCTGTGCTAACAGTTACAACTTTAGCGGGTCTTTAAAGTGCTAATGGCGTCGTAATTACAGTCGAGAAGTGTATTGTTGTGTTGTGTAATTATCCTCCATTGGTGTAAACTGTTGGAATGTTTAATTGAAACTGACTTTAAGGACGTGTAAGCTCAGCTTAGTTGCTCCCCGTCCTTCAGACACGTTTGCAGGACTCCCGTACAGCATCTTTAACGTGTGCTTCACATCAGAGGTCACATCGTTTCACCAGAGCTGGATGGAGGGTGAAACACATGAAGTGTTTCAATGCATGTCCGTCATTAGCAGCTGTTGAGATATGATGGAAAAAAACATCGCACCTCAATCAACACAGAATAAGATATCACGTTATTGTTAGCCGTGTCCGCAGATTTCCACGGCCTCTGTAAGTAGACTGTCTCAGTCTACATCATCTGTCCATACTGTAAACACGACTGTACATGGCTGTGTTTGAAATATGTGCTCCCTTTTAAAAGGGGGGACAATGATAATCCGGAGGAAACCTATGTTTTCTGTAATATTCCATAGCTTAGCTGTTCCTAAGCTTCCCCTTCCTTCCTTCCCCTGACACAATGTTCTACGGTCTCAGACCGGGTTCCCTGTGGGATGAACATGAGATGTGTCCATGAGATATGCTCCGACAGTGTGAGTGAGTGCCGGTGGGGGGGAGGGG
>CAAKHC010002234.1:0-11159 GCA_901007825.1 Macroramphosus scolopax | reverse complement strand
CTGCTGATTGGTCCCAGCAGCCTAAAGTCCACAGAGGCGGCGCTGTTTAACCCCGAACTTCACCTTCACACCGACGTTAGTTCTGTTTCATGTTGGAGAAGAACAGGAGACACGTCACACATGACAGACAGGCGAGTGGTTACTGAGACGAGATGCTGAGACACTTTATATTCAATATAGTTCATTTAATGTCTTTGAATTGTGTTTGTGTTGTCTCAGCAGTGCTGGAGGAGCACTGACCGTGTGTGTGTGTGTGTGTGTGTGTGTGTGTGTGTGTGTCCTGGCACGTGTAAGGTGGTGTGTGGGCGTCGAGAGGGAAAGCTCATAAAACCCATGATCACACTGATGAGGTCACAGGGAGTGAAACTGGAGAAAGCCTTTCATTTCCTGTCTCATTCCATCCCTGCTCTCCTATGCACATTCATCCATCTCTCCTCTACATACCCTGCCTGCACTTCACTTCTGTTTTCCACCAAGACTAATATAAAGACTTTCTCGCCCTCCGTCCATCGGGAATGTTTTAATGTCACTCAACACCAGACAACAAGACTGAGCGATAGCTTGTGGTTTCAGAAGTGATGTTATATGCATGTTCCATATTAACGAATGAGACAAGAGAGAAATGAGTTTTCATAAAAAAAATCCTCTAATTTGTGCTACGTTTCTCTTTCTTTAAGCACAAATGTTCTCTCAGACGTCGTATTAGCCATTTGGGGTAAGATTCTTAAACTTTATGTTCCTTTAAAATACAGAAGCATGTAAACAAAGTCCTCCATGAAAGATTCTACTTAATTAAAGGTACTCAATTATTATTATTACTGGATCAGCCCTCTGACTGATATATTATTCTACATCATTAATCCTCAGCTGAATGAAGTTTAAACTACTTTATATAAAGTTTTACACAAAGATCAATCCGAGGGGATGTGAGATGTTTTGCACAAAGTTCTGGTACACAACATGTTTTTCAGATTTTTGGCTTTTCTGAAGAACTAAGATAGAAATATCAAAGCATTAGATCAGCACGCCTTGTTCCTTATCAATGGGAACTTTGGTACGGATAATCCTGATTACCCCATTTGAATCAGTTAGCCGTTGCTGTACTTGTCCAACACGTATTGGTACTGTTGGCTGCAGCCTTTCGGGGATATTTATTTCCGTCTGCTTTTTGACAGGTGTTCTGTTAAATCACAGACGAACAGATAAAGCTATGTTCTCATCTCGCTGGTCTCTTGTATTAACAAGCTGTGAGGAGCTCGCGGTCTGCTACTGTGTGAAGAAACTTTTTTTTGTAACCCCTGTTTTCTCCCAGACTGAATAATGACCCTGCAGGACCGCTTGGGATATTTTTCCTATTGTTACCTCGACTTTCTAACAGAAGAGGATTTATGAAATGACAGATTGCCGAGAGGTTCCTTGTGAGGAACTGTGACACGCTGTCATATTTTCCTCACGTTACACCAGAACCTCAAGGCACACCTGAGCCTCCTCTGTAACACAACAGCTGAAACCGTCAGAGCAGAGGAGAAGTGAGAGCTACACAAATACTCCCGCCGCCGCTCTGCTTCTTATCACAGGCTCATTACAGGTCGGTGTTTGACAAAAAAACTCCCAAGGAGCAGCAGAAGCTGGCTGCCAGATTGCCTGTCCCATCTGTGTGCTCACGTTTAAGGACAGGGAGGGAAATTAAAGGCAGGAAAGGCAGGAATGATGCTGAGGGAAGCTGTGTCCAATTGTATGAGCGCATGTGTTCCTCAATACAGAAACACTGGGATCTTTAAAAACAAGGCGGGCCGGTGCCAAGATACAGAGATCAAAACAAACAAGATACAACAAAATGACAAAGGAGGTTAACGTCAAATAAAACGAGGCTTCTTGATGAGAAAATGCGATTCCCATGCGCAAATAAAGACGATGGGATGTGGCGTGTGAATGTAGTGTGTGTGTGTGTAGTAATCTCAGATCATCTCTACACAACGTGCCACATCTGATTAATGTTGATCGAATATTTCTTTGTGTCTAGAATATATTCCATTTGTTCGCCCAAGGGGGGAGAGTGAGGCAGCAGCAGCAGCTCTAACAGTGATTAGGTATTCAGTACCAAGTTTAGCACAGGGGACCTCAGGCTTTCTCAGAATCCGATTGTATGTTTTGTTTTTTTTTATTTATTCCAGTTTCATAAAAACAAACAAATTAGATCATGTGAATGGGGAGCCTGGGATTAATTTTGAAGCAGCTGATTAGTGTGTGTTTGTGTGTCCTGGGATAATTGTGTCTGGGACCATGCCTAAAATGCCTTCAGGCTTTACTGCAGTCTACGAGATAGACGCTCTCCCTCCTCCTCCTCCTATCTCGGTCTCCACCCATCCCCCCCTCTCCAGCCCACATATCCAGTCTTTTCATACTTTCCAGTTGTTTTCAAGAAAAACATCATCTTTGACTGTTGTCTTCTTTCCATCAGTCCACACATCTTCTTCCCCATCGCTCCATCTTCTTCCTCTCTGCTGGCTTCATGCCATCCTGCATCCATGCCCCTTCTCCTCCACATGTATCAGACCACACTGACGAGTAGCTCATTTGACAAACTGAACACTGAACTGATAAAAAAAACATTTTGAGAGTGTTATTTTTGAGCAATTTTCCCAGATTTGCAAGCTCCTTCCATGGGACATTCCAATAAGTACCCACAATAGAATGTAGAGGACGTTCATTGCCATTGGTTGCTTACTTGCACACAGGCGACATGTGCAGGTATTTTGACCTCATTCACACTTCTGGGCAATCTAGAGTGACTTTAAACTAACTGCATGTTTTGGTCTTTGAGAACATGCAAACTCCACACAGAAAGTGATGAACCCCACGCATGAGGAATCATTGATGAAAAGCAAATACATTACCTATTTGTATTAGTGTATTGTGTTTATTTTTCATACAAACTGCGATGTAAAGTCTCCCATATGTGGCAGACAACCGAAAAACTGAACAATGTCTTGTCATACAAAGAAACAATGAGTATCAGGAGAGATGTATGCAGACTGTAACAATAATCACATCCCATACAAGCAACTGACATTGATGGAATGTTGACGTGGAACCGTTATATTTGAAATGCAGCCTCACTGTGCTGAAAACATATTGAACGTATGAGAAGTGAGTTTGGATGCAAAATGAGTCTGTAGGGCCTCTTGGGTTATCGGAGGACCCTGAGCAGGTCCAAGCCAATCCGTTTCATCTGGAGGTCCACACTCAGGACCCGGACCTCCACCCGTTCCCCAGGTCCTAATGCCAGGCTACGCCTGCGCCGGCTGGCAGGCAGCTTGTCGAAAGTGATGTTGCTCTTGTGGATAAGACCCGAACGGCCAACGCCGATATCTACAAAAGCCCCGAACAGAGCTGTGTTGTCCACTCGACCAGTCAGCACTGCACCTACCTGTAGATCATTTATGGACACAATGCCCTGCTTAAAGTCTGCCTGCCCAAAGTCTGGAGAAGGAAACAACAGATAAATAGAGAGAATTAGAAATAAAATTGGCTGCAGAAGTGAGATCCATGTAGAAAATCAGCTACGGGAGGTATCTAGCACAATTGTTTGGAAGGACGGAAAGGAAAAAGGGATGCAGCAGGGTTAAGGGGCCGGGTCAGACATGACAAACATATTACATTTCAAGCAGTAACCCAACGCTCGTCTCTGCACACTTCCACATTTCTCAGGATTCTATTCTACCCATCTTTCCATCTGGCTTGTTCATGAGATATCTTTTTCCTTTCTGTGGCATTAACACAAACAAGGAAGGCTCGCACCCCAGGAAATAGTCCAGTCCAATTATCCTCCCCACAGCACTGATTTTGTGCGGTAGCCTCAGCCCATCTGTTTACTCAGCTGAGCGGTGGCTTGGAGGCCAAGTGGAGTCGGCTGCAACTGAAGATGTGAGAATGAACCTTGAAGCCGCATTCCTTAATTTTTCAGAGAAGTTCGCCAACCTTCACTGTGTATCCACGCTTGACTCTTCTCTCTGCACATGAAGCTTCATGAAAGACGAGAGCCTGGTAATAAGGCATGGGAATGACTTGACCCTCCACTGACTCGTCAGGAAATCAGACTTCAGTTGATTTTAGCTTAATAACACGAGGCCATTAATTTACAGTTTCTTGCACTTTTAATCCATTTCACAGAAAGACAAGCAACCGAACAGGTTGGTGCAGTAATACGAACCAATTAGGAATAGTAACTTTGGGGATGATATTTTTCCATATATTAGAATCACACAGTTAGTCAGGTGTTTTGTTTTCAAAAAGCAATTTTCAGTTTTAACGTCATGTTCTTACTCTAGATCCAAAAATGAGTTGATATTAGACCGAGTGGAGGGAAGTCTTACTTTGTCGGATGTCAAACCCAGGGGGCTGTGTGAGGCCATCTATAATAAGTTGGAGGGTCTCCGGTGTGGTGTCCACTGTACTGGCCAGGTCTGGGACATTGCTGGAATTGACTCTGCTCCTGACAGAATGTTGAAGGCCTGAACTTCCGATCTGGTCAGCACTGCCACCAACGAGCGACAGAAACCTGTACAGGAAGGGAGCGTGTATAAAAATAAATAAGTAAAATACAGCTCAGAATGTGAGAATGGATTCATGTATGAGTGGGTAAATCACAGCAGGGCTTATTGACTGAAAGACCCTTGTTGCTGTGATGGATAGAGTAAGAGAGAGAAAAATGAAGGAGGGAAAAGGGATTAGTGACTGGTAAGAAGGATGAGGAAACTATAAACAGAACTGTCAACAAAAAGAGAAGTTAAAAGATGAGGAAAGCAAAGCTGCAGGAAGGAGGGAAGGAGGGAGGGAGGGAGGGAGGGAAAGAGTACAAGCTAATGACGGTAAAACCAAAAGCAGCCGGGTGAAAGGACGGAGGAAAGTATAGGTGTGAGAGCAATTACCCAAAATGTCACGAGCTGTTGAGGTGGAGCGTTCTGTTCTTAAAAACACACGCATGCACAAATACACACGTTTATTTTACCCCTTGTAAATCAGGTAAGTCCACAGTGGGCTGTAAACGCTCTGACACCTTGTCTCATGAAACTGCCTCCACTTTGCTAAAGTTGGACTGTTTGTCTGTCTGTCAGCTGCCTGGAAAAATCTCCTTCTGTCACTTTTTTCTACTTGGATGTCCCGCCTCAAAACGTCCAGGCAGTCAGGTTGCACCCTTTAAAAATCTCACCCTGAGAGTTAAATCCAAACTAATTAGCCTGACTATATTCTAAACAGACTTAAACAAACTAGAATGAGAGCCAGAGTGGCAAATAAAGGTTATGGAAAATGTGTGCGGCTCTGTGTGTATTGTGCGCTCTGAATATATTATTTACAGTAGGACCTTTGCAAAGCCGGTGATAGATGTGAATGCATTTGCCTCTGTGCATGTGTGCCTGTGTGGACCAGCTGGGTAGTGTCTGTGATGGATGTCGCTCACTGGCAGCCTGACGCCAAACAGACGCCGCAGCTGTCCCCCCCCCCCATGATGGACTGAACAGGTGGAAACACACACACAAGAGCATACAGACACACACAAAGCTGATTCACTCAAAATGTTGTTCGAAAATGCTCATTTGGCAGCGGCAGGGACGGTGCGGATGTAACGGGACACGGCTTGTGTACAAACTATGTACGAGACAGCTGCTGAGTCGAGAGGCCCACCATCTTAGCAGTCAGGAAACGGCACCTTCGGACAAAATGTATGCGCCCGACATAAGGACCTCCATATATCTCCGAACAGGAGAAAGAAATACTTGTGTCTTGGTGGCCTAGTGGTCTAAGACACATCCCCGGTTTGAATCCCGCCTTGGTTGCATGTCATCACTCTCTGTCGCATTAATATTTGCTCTCTTTCTCTACTGTGTTCAACATTTTTAAAATTCCCATGACTCTGCAGGTTTATCTCCAGGACTTTATTTATGAATATAAAGACTGTTGGATATTTTCCCTGAAAATTGAAGACAGCAAAAAGACGTAACTGAAAATGCAGATTAAAGATAACGTAAGTAATGATGCACTCGGCCCACTTGCAATATTTTCACAAGTAGCTTAAGCCCAATTAAAGGAAATAAAGAATAATAAATAGGTTGATAAACCTTTTTGATAACCATAGAGAAGAACATCAGTTTAACCAATGAGTCTTACAGTGGCAGGTGGTTCTCAGGTGTGTGTTTGGTTTGAAAACAGCAAAAAAAAAGCTTTGCTCTGCGTGCGTGCGTGCGTGCGTGCGTGCGTGCGTGCGTGCGTGCGTGCGTGCGTGCGTGCGTGCGTGCGACAAAGAGAGAGAGAGAGAGATTTCCACTGGGCTCTGTCTACTAAAACTATGGGTCTGACTCTTACACATCAGATAAATAGTCTTCATAGAATGGACCCCCTCTGCTCTGTCTCATACCAGAGAACTACAATATATCTCATGAAATGGACCCAACTGTTAATGTGTCAGTGATAGTTTGTTGGGAGAAATTCTCATAAAGTAAATCCTCGACGTCCGAGCATTAATATTCAGTGAGTTACGTATGAAATCCTGAAGCTTCTGAAACTAAAGTGGATAAATTGTGATTGTGCCTGTGTGTTCGTGCTTGTGTGTGTTCTGTATACGGTTACAGGATGGGGGTGATGTGTGGGCTGTGAGCAGTAATGGAGGATCCAGTTTCTCTAATGTGATGAACATGATATTCCTCATACACCATAAAGACACACACACACGCACACACACAAACAGCATTCCTCCACCAATCGCCCTTCATACCCCCCAGTTCTCATCAGTGGTGAAGTAGCGAGGCATCTCAGAGATGCAACTATTGCACTACCACGTTTTATACTTTTCACAGTTAGAATTTAACAACATAATTTACTAGTAAAGCAACAATGTTTAGTTTATGGTCGGAAACATAATCCACAAAGAATTTGATTAAAAAAATCATTGATTTTGGACATTGTCAAACATTCTCTGGTTTGGGATTTGCTGTCTTTCTCTGAATATCTATAAGCTTTGGTCTACTGACATGTAATATAAAGAGATCATTTTAGGCACTGGGATCATTTGATGGGCTTTTTTGCTCTTCGCTGATATTTTATAGACCAAGTGAGTGAGGAAATAAATTCCCTGTAAAATACCTGCAGCTCAATTTACGAGTAAGAATAGAACATGAGTCCTGGTTATATAACAACATACAGATTGACTCTTTAACTGTTTTCTGGCTTGTCAGCAGAACTGCACACAGATAAAATGTTGTTATTCTTAGTCTATCAATCGAACAATGTCAGTCTATTAAAGATCATAAAACTCACCATAGATTCAGGAGATGAGCAGAAAGATTTTATTTGTTTCACATTTTGCAAAGGCGTGATGTGGCTTCTGATTTAAAGTTAAGTCTAAGTCTATGAGTAAATGCTGACATGCATGGCTTTCTTAGTCCTGGTATTTTTCTGTGGAGGCTTTGAGCTTCACAAGACAAATGACATCCAGTCTCAGTATGTTCAGCAGCCTTGCAATCCCCGTCCCTAATAGACGATAAGTCTGAAACTCAGTATCTCACATCAACAACTAATAAAAAAGCTCCATAGTGACCAGACTCATACAACCCACAAACACATATGATCGCATGACTTAGGCTGAAAAGAGAAGAAAAATAGAGTATCATAAATGTGGGATCAGTCTATCTTCACACATGTGTGCACGGAGACGCATTCAGCAGCATACATGCATTGAGGCCTTAAAGGCCCATCAACGCGAGGGGAGCAATGCTTAAAGCCACTCGTATCACAACGTATGTAGACTAAACAGAGTTGAGTGACTACAGCTGCAGGACAGAGGGCCCTCCCTCGTTCAGTATGTCTGTGTCTCGCTCTCACACACATAACAAGACACACAAGGCTCGGGCACATGTTCAATGTGCTTTTGATATCACGGCACTGCTAACCATCATTTCTCACACAAGGACATACACTCACACAGATAGACACAAGTACAAAGCCGACACCTCCTCTCGCTGTATCCTGTGTCTGTGTAAATCAAATCAGAGTCCTCCACCACTATAACCAGCCCCATATGAGCCAGTGTCCAAATCAACTCCATCTCAGCCCAAACATGCTTTGGCCAGTGGGATAGGCTGCTGTCCAAGTGTGCGTGTGTGACTGTGTGTGTTTGTCTGTGTACTGTACCTCTGTGCCACATGGTAGGACTCTGGGTGGATACAGGTCTGGTCCAGGAGGCTACCGGAGGTTGGTATGTTGGCTTTAGTCTTGCTTTTGCACTTCTTAGCCACTGGTTTCTCTGACACTGCTGGAGCAGGGTGAGGTGTTGATTTCGCACTGTTTTGACAAGAAAAACATGTTTGAAGTCGTCTTAGAAAGCTTTTATATAAAAACACACTAAAGATACAATTCACCAAATATACACATAGATACTGTATATATGTATACTTTTGCTGCAACAGGTCATTCAGCTTAATCTGTGTCTGTGAATCTCATACGCGCAAGCACCCATTCTTGGCAGGATTGCACCATATTTCTATGTCTTACCTCACATGAACGATGAAACACCAGGATGAAAGCATATGTACCTGTCAAGGGTTTGCGGGTTGATTCGGATGAAGCCAGCACACTGCTGGTAGCTCTTAGGCCCCATGCCTTTGACCAGCATCAGTTGCTCCCTGTTGATGAAAGGACCATTCTGCTCTCTCCACTCCGCAATATTCCGCGCCGTGCCCACATTTAAGCCTGCAACATGCCTTGAAAACAAACAAGAAAAATGTCTCCTCGTCAATTTTCAACCTGATTTCTGGACGTTTGTTTAATTCTGAGGTCACTTTTTTCTATATTTGAGGCTAATGTGAGGAAACAGTGTGTTAACAAAATCTATTGGCGAAAAAAAGGGAAAGTTTAGCTTCAAAATTAGATATCTACAGTATGCCAAACAAATCTGTAGCACCAGGTTTACACACTGTCCTCACTAGGTTTTTATAATATACAAACAGAGCACATTGTGCAGACCGTGAGCTGGCATTTGTGCAAGCAGGGGAAACATGAGAGACGCACGTTACGCCAATATTTAGAGGATATGTCCAGCTTTGTCCGAGCAATGAGGGGAGGTGATTTCTCTGTTAATGTTCACGGTGACTCACCGTCTCTTAAACACACTGTTATGTCAACACTCACATAATACCTCAGTCATCAACACGTCGGTGTGTTTGTGTGCGTATGTGTGTGTAGAGACTTCTGGCAGGGATGGAAAAAGCTCACTTGCAGAGCAGACAAGTAAACAGATGACCTGATGGCTGCCCTGCGGCGGATGCCAAGTCATTTCATACTTTTTGTGTGTACTGCAACTGCGTGTATATGTACAGTGCATGTGGTACTAGCTGTATGTGCCTGTACAATACTGTAAGACACTAGCGACTATATGTACCCCAGCGTTTTGTTTCTCCGTTCTCCATGTCAGCGAGGTGTGTCCAGCTAGCCTAATCCCCTGTGTTTATTCCAGTCCCTCCAGTAGGTGAAGTCAGGGTGTGAAGCATTAGTCTCAACAGAGAGCTGGCAGACCTTTGTGTGCGTATGTGTGCGTGCATGCATCGACGTGAACGAAGCTTGCCATGTTGTGACTGCTGAGGGAAAGTATGTCAGCGGTCTGGACGTCTATACTTCATCTCCATTTCCCTGTGTTTGTGTGTGTGTGTGCATGTGCGGGGAAAGTGCTCGCGAGCGCTCATAGATTTAATTGTGAGTCCATGAATACAGGTGTGTTTTTTTTGTTGTGTACCTCATCAGAGTCTCAGAGCAGATGTTGATGTCCACGCCCACAAAGCTCACACACTCCTGCACCACGCTGTCCAGCGCCGACTTCAGAGCTCCAGCGGACACATCATGCTAGTGACGCATGCATATAAAATTATTATCAGTAGAGCAAAAAAGCCGCCCCCCACCAATTCCAGAACATAGACACACATACACACACACTACATAGACCAAGCTGCCATTATGCTGTAATCATATTTTTACCCGAATGTGTTCTCCCTGTCGTTTTACTCTTTAATTGACATAATCATGTTTTGTTATGTAATCCAGACACTGTGCGAGTATTCACAGCTATATTTTATTTTTGGAATATAATAATGGCACTGGTTGAAGTCTACATTCTCAGAGTCAGCAGGATTAAGCAAAACTTACAATGCTGCTTTTCACATAACCTGACCGAGAGGTGTCACAAGGGCCATTCAATATTGGATCAGATCATTTCATTGGCATTGTACTTTTAAGCCGTAGACTTGTTCTTTCGCTATAAACTTCATGTTGTGAACCAGTTTATTGTTTCTTATCAGAATAAATGCAGTTTGATGAATTCACTTTCAATCTTGTTCCGGCTTGTTGAAAACACAACATGCTAACAGATGCAGCCCTAGCATTCTTGCACATTTTGTCCTAAGAGACAAACAGCAGCGGAGCAAAAGTACTGACACACAGAGACATTTGATTGACGGGTAGTACAGAAGAAAAGAGAAATAATCAGACAGGGAGAAAGAGAGAGAGTTGATTGACAGACAGAGGGAGCACACAGGGAGCAAAGAGTCAATGTTTAGTTTGGCTCATCTCTCCTTCCCTAACAGACAGTGTTCTCGTTAGTGTGACTCACTATCCAAGATGTTTAGATCCTCCAAATGAACTCCTCTCAAACAATCAACAGCTAATTGAGCAAATTCTCCAAAATGGATTTGAGTCTTTGTCCTAATGAAGGGAGAGGAGAGGAGAGGGGAGAGAGGAGAGAGGAGAGGGGAGAGAGGAGAGGAGAGGAGAGGAATTCCATCAGGTCTGGTAGTCGTCAGGGGCCAAGGCCAGGAAGTTCATCTAGATACCTCAACAACTGCTTGAGGATTAGCTGACACTCTAAACTAGACTACTGTTAGGCTCTGTGTGTGTGTGTGTGTGTGTGTGTGTGTGTGTGTGTGTGTGTGTGTGTGTGTGTGTGTGTGTGTGTGTGTCTGTGTGTGTGTGTGTGTGTCTGTGTGAGTGTGTGTCTGTGAGTGTGTGTGTCTGTGTGTGTGTGTGTGTGTGTGTGTGTGTGTGTGTGTCTGTGTGTGTGTGTGTGTGTGTGTCCTACCCAGTACTTGCAGACAGCTCCAGTATGGGTACAGAGCTGC
>CAAKHC010002233.1:64820-87599 GCA_901007825.1 Macroramphosus scolopax | reverse complement strand
GGGGGGGGGGGGGGGGGGGGGGGGGGGGGGGGCGGAGAGACAAAGGTCAAGCCTCTTCTGGTACATCAAACTTTAACAGGCCCCTGAAAGATTAATAACGCTCTGATATCGCTCTCACTGCAGCGTTGGAGTGTCTGTACATGTTAATCTCTGCAGGAAGGAGGTTTGCAATGGTTTCAACTCTGGATGTTAACTGTTTGAGGTGTAACAAACCACCGGTCATCAGCAGGTCCTAATGCCCGGCAAACAGAGCATGACAGATTAAACTTAAGTACAATCTGCAGGCTGGGATTATTCTAAGAGCTTCTCGTGATTTTGAGCTGTTTCTTTGCATGTCTGAAGCTGCATTGAGGTGCAGAGAAGCTGCTTTACAGGAGACAGAACAGACACTCGGATCTGTTCGGACTGCCATCGTCACATTTTGAGGTTTTCAATCCCACTTGGATCCTGCTGAACCTCGACGGGACAAACCTCTATATGAATATAGAAACCTTTCCAGGTTTGACAGATGCAAACAACCGTCTGTTTTCCTGATGCCTTGATTACTAAACAAGAAAATATTTAACTCCTGGAATGTGATAAACAAGAGAATCCATGTGGTTAAAACAGACAGCCTGTGATGGACCTCAGACACTTTCACTGAAGAGTTCAACACACTGAAATCTCACCGCGGCGCTATGAATAGCAAATCAGAAAAAAATGTAAAAAGCTCAAAAACACTGTTTTTTTCAGGTGGTGGTGGAACAGAAGAACCCCGAGGCATTTCCCCTGTTGTGAGAGGGTATGAATGGCTGTTTATTGGGGTAGGCAGATGCTTCGCGCTCAGTGGGAATCATCTTCCTCTTCGGTGCAGATGGGAACTCAACCAAACTGGCCTTCGTGAGATTAGTTTCCTGAACAAACGTGTTCGGTCTCAAACTGTCCTCCATCTAAAAACGGGTCTCGCTGAGAGTCTAGACGAGAACTACCAGGAAACCACTGACGTACGTCTTTAAGGTTCTCACACACGACATCAATGAGAGCACATTCATCATCTTCTTCTCTTGTTTACATAAAACAAGCTTCAAATCACAAAAGCATCATACCAGCTAGTTTTCTGTGCAGTGTTGCAACCGCCACAGCTGTTACAAGACCGAGATCCAGGGGAGTCCAGGCTGGAGGTCTTTGCCAAACCACATCCTCCTGTCCGCAATAAGCTTAAAAATGGTGAAAGGATTTCCCCGACCGTGTTTGGTCCACGCTTTATCTCCCCTCACTTGAATTCCTCTGTGTGAGTCACAAACCTTGAAATTGAAATCCTGTAACACCTGGCTCATGTGGGAGGAAGCCAAGCGGTGTCAATCAGTGTCAGACGAGATGGCGCCAAGGCCAAACGTCAGCACAACAACTTACGCCACTTAACCAGCTCCTGGACAGTGTCACTGCCCTGATAGCTGACTCAATCTCCACTACTCTTTATCGCTAACAGCACCACCACCCACTCTACTGATACTGCTGCCGCTACTCACCGACTATCATTAGAATACCCAACAGGGCCGAGGTCGCCTTGATTGATGCGTCTACTGATTCCAATCAACGACGAGTATCTTTGGCGTCAATACAGAGGAGACCACCCTGACCCAGAAAACATCTCAATCATGCCAACAGCTCAACTACATTAATTCACCAGTCACAACTTTCCACCACACGAGACATTACTTCATACATGATTTCATCCTTGTACCAGCAGTTAATGAGCCAGATCCAGAAATCCCCATTGGCCACGATATAGGTCAGGTCTGTCCACTGGAGCATGATGCTATGGTATATTCCCCCCTCTGTGCATGTGTTATGTGGTGCTGCTGATATTCTTATCCAAACTCATTGTTTGCACTTTGCGCCCTGACTCATTCAGTGTTCAGAGGTGTGCAGGGGGACACATAATGTGCTCTAAGCCAGATGGATTTAACACAGAAAGGAATTTGCAAGCAGTGATCGTACTTATAGAGTAATTATTTAGTGCTCAATTAGAAGGAAAGTGGGCAAATCCACTTGTCTGATATTGTCAATAAGGAGTTTATAATGTAATTTGTGCGTTTTCAGTGTGATAATGTGATATTTATTCCTGTAATAACCACATAAAGACTATGTGGGTGATGGAGCTTTATACAGAGGGGAGGTGTCATTCATAAACACGTGTTTTATAATAATAATAAAAACAATGCTCACCTAAAATCCCAACGACAAAAAGTTTCAATACTGCGAGCTCATTTGTATCCATCACGCTGTAAGAATCCAGTCCGACTCTGAAGGAAACCTCAGCTGCAGCTCCGGGAAAAGGCACATTTGAAACGGACCATTATTATCCCAAAAGAGCAAGTGGAAGTTCCGTCATGCTGTCAGGAGGCAAATTGTAGAGGATCTGGAGGTGAAGTCAGTCAGGAAAGGTATCGGATCCCGGGACGTGATTGCTGTCCGTGCTTGTGATGATAGCGACCACTTGTCTGCGGTCAGGAGTCAGGACCACTCACACTGGCCTGCATCCTCTGTGGAGGAGGAGGAGGAGGAGGAGGGAGGGGAGGAGGAGGAGGGTCCAAAACAGTTGTACTAGATTACTGACTATATTCATTTTATTTTTACGATGCAGTCGGAGACGTTTGAATGCGAGTTGGGAAACTATTCTCGATATGTGAAGAAAAAAAAACAAATCCAGCAATAATACAATTAGTCACATTAATTAATTTGGTCTATGACGCAGCAACCACTTTATATTATTGTGTCATTTCAAACTGACACATCATTATTAAGACATTATGATGATCATGATGTTACTGATCTGTCAGACTGGAACACGAAACCAAACATCTTTGGAGCAGCACTGCCCTCTTGTGGTTCGCCTTCGAATTACACCTCCATCATCTCAGTGATGAATAGTCCAAAATAAAATCTATGTCACATGCAAGTCAATTGCAAAATACAAGTAATGCAAAGATTTATTTTATCTTGTGGGTCTCTGGTTTTCTGTGTTGTTTCATCTGCCTTGCCATGTTGTAAACGAGGCCTGTATGCAGTTAATTTAAATGTTATACATTAGATTAACTTAACTAACTTTTAACAAACCTGGAACCTGTTGACAAGGTGAATTTCATTTTAAGTTAATTTCATTATTTTGTTCTTGTACTGAGAGGTACTCTTAATACGCTGTCATTCCATTTATATGAACTAGGAGGAATCAGGTGTTTATTAATGGTATCCATTGGCATGTGTTCTTCTGCAGTGAACTGCTCTAAAGTGCAGGTGTACTGAGAGATACTTCATGTATATGTGTGCATACTGACAGCAGTAGACTCCACTCCAAACATTCTGCTCTCAGCTCTGAATCGTCCGTTTGATATCTATGGCACAATGTGCAGAGACCTTGCAAGTTTCCTCCAAATCATAAGAAGAAGTAAATGATAAATCCAAATTAAAAGTAATAAATATTTCATGAATTCATCTTACATATATTATTTATATCTTTTTAAGGATAGATTTGATCTGTTTTTGCCAATGAAGTCTTCAGCTGACAGACTATTAAATTATTTCCAGGATCTATCAGTTATAAGCTTCTGGCCAGAACTACACAATTTACATTTACTCCTTTTATCTAGATTGTCCTGTTAAACTTTTGACTGAAAGTGTTTCAGGTTATATCCCTGTCTCTCCGACGGAGGGCGCTGTTCATCCTGCATGAACTGGGGTAAACTATTGAACTAAGTATTTTCTGGCAGGTTATGGAGGGTGTGGAAGGCTGATTGACACAAAGAACACTTCAATTAAAAGAGGAATTTACTAAAACTTGGTCGCAATGCTCAACAATAAGATACCCAAACCACAACAAATATAATCTTTGTCGAGATGGCACACAGGATAGAAACCTTCAGACATGTTCTGCTAATTATGAGGTTGAACAGGAACTAATGGATTTAATTGTTACCAAAAGGCCACATTGTAGCATATTGAGTCTATGCATTTTAAAAATCGTGAAACTTGTGATTATAATGGAATGAGATGAAATAATTACAATTAAATATGGATGTTTTTATATACTGTATATTGAAGACAGTTTTATTTGCACAAAGGGGGGAACAAATAAGTAGAGCATATATAAAACATCTGTATTTCATTACTATCAAATGGTTATAAGCAGAACTTCACAGACGTTCCTCAGTTCTTAATCTTTAATAGGACAGATAAACAAAAACATTGATATTTTCCAGACAAGGCCATCTGCACAGGATGCTACCATATTTTTGATGTGTTATATCACACACTTTTACTGTGAAATCCTAAACAACATGATAACCAAAGTCCAGATCAGTGACCTGACGAGGCAGGTGATGCCCGGAACGGGACGCAGCCTAACTGCATGGTTGCACTTGTCCAGTAGGTGTTGAACTTTGACCCCCAGGGTGTTTGGCATTGACGACAGCTTTCTCACACTTCAGCAGTTAAGCGGGTGTGAATTCCACACTGGATGCTGAAGATGCTTTGTGTTGTCAGCCTGAACACTGAAGTCTTACTGAACCGGTTAAAATAGGATGTCAACAAGTGACGCAGCGGAGCAGCTCAGAGTTGTGGAGACAGCAACGCCTCTGGACAGGGAAGCACAAACTGGAAGGGCTTCGGCTGGAAGGTAGGTCAACATGCACCTCACCAACTATTTCTGTTATTTGTATAATAACTTTATATTTCTCATGCTTCGTGTTGACTTGCTGAGTGTTTTCAAACCTCCGTGTTCTCACCGGACACCTAAAAGCAGCGATGCGTGCGCTTCGGACGAAGAGGCAGAAACCCACGCCGAACTGCGTTCAAATCTCTGCATGTTTTAAGATGCAATGTCCGCCTGGAAGCTCAAATGTCTTCAATAGCTAATCACAAACAACAACAAAGTATTCACTAGTTCATTTCAGCTAGTTCGGCTTTAATATATTAAAGTTGTGTCTCATTTTAGATCAACTCACAGCTTATTAGTAAACACATTTGTAATTGACCGCAGAAGGAGGCGGGAAGACCTTGTAGTAAAGGTAGATACTTTACTGGAAGAGGTTTTATTAGACTATTTTCTATACATTTCGGGGCCCTGTTGATTAAAATCCATCCTAAAGATTCGTAAAAGACGCATTCTTCTTCGGGGTGTTTTGCAAAAGTTGCTAGATTCTGAATGAGGTTTGGTGTTCATCTTCTAATGTAACGTTTAAATCCTGGGATCCAGTGAACTGAACCCAGGACAGACGTTCGTTATGAAGCCTCCATTTATTACCTGCAGCTCTAACATGTACTAACTGAGCCTTTTTCATTGGGTGTTTTCACCATCACTTGTAAGATACTGTCATCATCTGGTTAATAATTTGTTCTGTGGAAGATCAGTGGCTTAACAAGGCACGCTCATACATGTACACCTACAAGCCTGCAGTCCAACAACATCACCAAGGATACAAAGGCTGTCTCTGCTTGCCTATGTGTGGCTCTGTGTGGATTATGTCCACATCCTCCTTATAATCACCCTTTAACCCTATGTGCTGTATATCCATCTATAGTGTGAAAGATAAAACAACTTCCCTGATTGTCTGACAGATTGAAGGTGTGGCTGCAGCAAGTGAACAATTCTCACCGTCTTACTTTGTCGCAGCTCATGTACTCATCGCAAAGTCATTAAATTTTATTTGGATGGGTGTCAAACAGAAAATTAAGGAGTAAATCGTTTGCAGTAGCTGGAACATAACGTGCATTTGACACACCCACACTGGGTTGAGGCGAAACGATCTTTGTGGTTATTATATAAGTGTAAAGCTGGCAGATATCGGCACACACCCACAGCAAGGCTGACCTCATGTGAAGAACCAGCATTCTTTTAGGAGACACATTGCACACGGTGCTGCAGCCCAAGAAAGCCTGACAAATAATTAGTCATCAGCTTACAAACCATCCAAACAAACCGACACACGGTGCAGACGATGAGCATGCTACATCGCTGCAAGACCGTCTGTTTGTTTACGTCCTTCCTACAGTCGATTCAAGTTCACCAACAGAGAGATTGAGGCTTAATTGTATGGAATTTAATCAAATAACTCATACTACAGTAGCTCCATCTGATACATACAGTGTGGAAAAAACTGATAGATTGTTTGTTTTAGATGACCAAAAACGGATATAAAATAGCGGAAAATTCTCTCATTTGAGTTAAATTAATCAATAATCAAAATAGTTCTATACTTTAAACTAACTTATTGATTCCAGATCAGGAACAACACTTCTGTACTTACTAATATCTGCTCTAGATGGATCACAAGACTGACTTAAGCACATGAATACTTGTTGGTTGCTTTGGGGTTTAGGTTTGTTGAAGCCTTACAATCATGTGTACTGTATCATATATACTGTAATACCAGTACAGTTTTTCAATTTGATTTTGAAAATGAATACTATGATAATGGTACTATTCATTCTATATTCTTTTATATTCTTTTTAATTAATTTAATTAAGGTTATTTGTTATTTGGACAGAACAGAATATGACGTTATCAAATTAAATGATCATTCTCTATTTTTGTTTTTTAACAAGTCAACAACGTGACAAGTGATTGATTAATACAACTGGTAAACACTAAGCATCATTTCCAACCGTACTGTGGAACAGTTCCATAAAGAGTTGAGATTTGTTGGCGGAGGAAGAAGAAGACTTACTTGAGCTGGATAAACAATGTTTGGAACCACTGGACTGTTTGATGAATCAAAGACGTGTCATCGTGGGCTAAACACAGCTGTAGTTTACAGCATTAATTGTGGCCCCGTTCCATTTCGGTGGACCCTGTTATGGTGTATTTGTGCACTGGACAGTTGGCCGTAACACACAAGTACAATGAGGCGTATTGATTTGGTCGGTGTTCACCCTGCTATGACCTGTCAAAAGAAATGGTCTGAAAAGGACCTGTAGTTTGAGAAGCCCCACATCAAGTCGCTGATTCGTATGATCGCAGACTGTCTGCACTTTGAGACAGGTGAAGAGATAATCGTTGGGCGCTGTAGGTGGAGCACGTGATGGACTCTGTGAAAGCTTTGGAAAGTTATAACAAACTGTCATAAGCCGCCATTACAAGCCTGTTGCTTACGATGGAAACACGGCTACCTAGAAGGTGAAGTGGTGCTAACACTGGTGTGATGTTGTTTCTTTTATTGACTGCAGAGGAGTCAGGATCAGAAACACTCACGTGCAAGGCGTGTTGGACTTGGCACAGAAGGAGCTTGTTGAAAAGCAAGGAGATCTTCCTCCCGCCCTCCTTTCAATCCTACCTGCTCCCTTCTCATGTCGTGTCATGTCAGGTTTTCTGTAATGTCCTAAAAAGACATTATGCTCTAAAGAGGCTAAAAATACCCCTGAAGGCAAGGAGGATAAGGAAAGGCAACACTGGGTGTGATGGTCCCTGTTATTAGGACTGATCCAGGAACACAAGTCGAAATGCTTCACCTTGGTATACATGAGTGTTGTATGTCGCCTCTGAATCATGAGCTGCGTTTTCTGTCCTCACACGAACTGCTGGATTCAATGTTTAAAGTGGGTGAAAGGGATCTTGACCTGTGGAAGATAATTAGATAAGGAACAAAGGTTGCAGTGACATGTACATCATGTTGAGATAACTGCTCCATGTTTGTTGTGTGTAATGATCATGTCCGGCAGTCGGCACATTCGCGTGGTGTTGCAGCAGCGAGCGTGCGTATGCCTGTGCGAGTGGGTGTGTTATCTCCGGTCTCTGGTTTTTAAGAGAAAGTGTTGCATGTGCGGAGTTGAATCTGGTTACATAACCAGTGCTTATCGGTCCAGCACAGTCACACTGATTACACGAGGGAATCTCTGATCTAACTGCCTGCTTGCATCCTGGAGACAGAAGAAATACCAAACTCAACTGGTTTCGTTTCACATGTGTTGATTCGATGCTTTCATCTGTCATGTGAAAAACACCACACGATTTCTGTCATTTCAAATAAAAAACATTCAGTCAATCAAGGAATTACTCAACAGAATTTATTCATTGTACAGATGGTTGTTCACTGCAGCATTTTGTGAGACTGGAAAATCACCATATTGAATGTTTAACTCTGCTGTGGTGCATTAGGACCTTTCGGCCTGTTAGCCAACACAAACAGCCATTGCAAACGTTGGCCTCCTGTAACTACCCTTTGGAGCCGGGGTGGCTACAGACCAAGGATGTGAAGTGATAAGACTTTATTGTGTGATAGTGATTCTGCTCATTCATCCGATGCTTTATTTGTTCCTGGTCAATATCCTGTGTGGAGGAGCAGCAGACTTACACAGGTCTTCAGCATCGATAGAACATTTATACGGCGTTTCTTTTTCATTTCAGGGCTTCTTAGTAAAATACAAATTCTTCTGAGCTTCTGTAATATAGAACCATGTTAACCAGGGTGTTAACAGAAACCTACCAGTGGTAAATACATGTTAAAGTAACTCATATTTCTTTGTCTCTGTTTAAAACCAAAAATATATTCAATGTTGACTTATCAAATCTTTCTAAAATCTTGTGTTTGTCTGCATGAGTAGAAGACTTGTAAGATGATGAGCAGAATGACATTAATGAGTCGACTTTACAGGCAGGAGAATCGTCATGAACCCCCGACTTGGCAGCGCTCCCATCACTCCGTCAGACAGGAGGGAACACATACAGGTGAAACACACACTTCTGTGCAACATTCTGCACACAGCATTTACACCCTATGTTTGCACACATTGAGAATCTATTTGGCCTCAATAGTTAGAGTTAACCACCGCTTAAGAACCTCTTCCCGATCTGTCACAGCAGTAATTACTGCAGAGAGACCGAGCCAGGAGGAGGCTGCTCCTGGTGGTGGACCCAGATACACCACCAGCCTCTACTTGAGACTCTCCAGCAAACTGAATGGTGACAAACCAGCGTTCAGACTCAGGAAGACGACAGACTTCCGTCCACACAAGTAAGGAAGAAAGAAAGTTTTTTAATGAGTCTTTGTATTAACTGAACTGTCACACATTCATTTGAACTGATAATTATTGTTAAATGTACCGATCAACCTTCTGAAAGCTGCTTCCTGAATTGGTATAAGTGTAACTAATGATCCTGTGGTGCTCAGACTCCCTTTCCTCAAACATTTACACAGTAACTGAACAACTGAACCCTGTCCGCATACTTCAGATTGTGATACACTGTCGAGACGGGGAAGCTGCTCGAAATAAACGAGGAAGTGCTCATAACGAGGTGCACCCTAAAAACATGTCTCACAGGATCGTTACCTCCGCCAAGGAAAACATCCTTTACCAGCATTGGTTTATCTGTCGGTTAGCAGGAGCTTGTCAGAGGGCTGGAACAGGGACCAGGGAAGAACAGAAAACATATTGTGGTTGGTTCTGTTTAACTTAGCAAAAAGCAGTTTTGGCGGAGGTCTGCGCGCTCTGAGTGGTCGTCCTTCAACAGAATCACACAAAGACTAACTGTTCCCGATTGAATCTCCTGATGGAGGCTTCCTGTAAAAGCAGCCACCTCCCGCCGGTCAAAACAACACTGACAATTCTATCAAATGTCTGGCGAACCCGCAAGCAAGAGTCACACCTCTGCTGCTGTACTGAGTCAAGTAGAGCAGAACGTTCAGTCGCTTCTTTCTTTCTCAGTGAGACATATTTCTCATACTTCTGCTAACGATCCACAAATAACAGACCGGGGGGACTACTGGCTCCGGGGGGCCACTGGCTCTGACATACTGGCCTTTCTGTTCTCTTGAGTCGAATTTGTAGCCAAATGTTGCAGCACGTGTCATTAGTATCTCTGTAATGTAAAGTATTTTAACTATGTAAACTGAGAACATTCTTTGCATTCTTACGACAAACATATCCAATCTCATTAATTGTTTCACAAACGAAGCTGCAGCGGAGGAAGTAAAAAAAAAGAATTTAGTTGGATACTTTCTAGGTATAAATAATTACATAATTATTAAATCCAGTTGGAAGCGGAAATAACATTTAAAAAAAAAAGGAAACTAGTTCATTCGCTTATGTCCATTTTATAAGGAACATTTTTATTGCCACCTGACACTTAATTATGTTTTTATCCGCCTGTACAGTCGTTAACTTAGCACATATACTCAGCAGGAAATGTGTTGAGCCGAGCAACTTCCCTGGAATCCTTCACATAAAGATAAGAAACTGACCTATGAGGAAGCTGGATTTTACCTTCTCAGTTAATTCGTCTGAAACTTTCATGAATCATCAACCATGTTATTTTTAGTCGTAGCGTTTCTTTAATCTGATACGGACCAATAATGGGTGATGACGATGTGTGTCGAAGGTAAGAGTTTGTACGAGTCATGTGTGCCACAGATTACAGGAGACTTTCAATAAAGGTCATTGATCAAACTAACTTTATTGGTCCTCCACACAACACACCCCTTTGATAGCACGCTAGCCACCTGCAGTCCTTCATGTCATTGAACCTGACCTTATATAGACATCTTGCTCTGTGTGTACAGTGTGCACATGATCCATTTGCAGTGTTGTAGTGCATGACGGTGAGAAAACTGTTTGGTAAAGAGAGAGGGACAGATGAGAGGAATGCTGAGCATCCTGTTCCTCAGCGTTGCTGTGGTACATGTTAAATATCTAATCACTCAAACATTTCACACTAAAGCATCACAGCAGAGCACAGGATTATGTGCAATTGGAATTCCATTAATAATAACAGAAGATACACTTATGTAACCTGTACCATCAAGCTTTATTGCCTCTCACTTTGATTTATATCAGCCAATAAAACTGCTAAACCTCACTCAGGTTTATGTTATGAGTCTCAAACCAGTGGAGAGTCCAGTGCACATTGTCTGTAAACATACATACTGAAAGGCTGAACATAAACGAAACATCATTTAGATAACTAGCTGTTTTGTCATGTTTATTCTTCACGTTCTTTACTTTTGACATGCAAAAAGCACAAGTGAGCAACCTTCTGCTTTGCAGCAAATATATAACCAATAAAGCTCCATAGCAACCAGCCACATTGGATCAGATGTGTGACGGAGTTTTGTTTTTTTTTAAGACATCTCAGAGTTCATTTCAGTCTCCCGTAGGTGTCAGGTGTAATCCTATCTAGTATTGATTATAGTTTTATGTTTCCTCTCTCCTCTAGTTCAACTGAATCACAGAGGATTGAGACGGAGGACGGCAGATCTCAGGTGAGGATCAGCCACGGACACGATCCTTATATATAGTAATGTTTTCTTACACTGTAAAACTCAAATACACACACAGCAAATGTACCATTGCACATTTTAATCTGCGCTGGGAACTCATAAAATCATTTGTGACTGAGTGTTAATGCAAGAGTAAGAAGAGAAGGGTGTGTGTTTTTAAGTGTTTGTCCTTGGGAAATGTCTTTCAAAATAACCTGTTTGTCAAGTCGGGAATCGTTTAAATAGCTACACCAGGGCAACAGAGGCTTCAGCGAGGCTCTGGTTTACACTGACAGACAGCAGGCTTCATGCTTACTGTAAATTCCAGGAAACAATTTACTTTCCTGTCCACTGAATGTTCATGTGTGATATGACAGATGATCTCTATTCTTGAATATTTTTCTCGTATAAATAGTTTGATTGTAAAATGATTTTAAAATGTTTTCCCTCTTTATAGGTTGGTGGACAAACATCGCCACAAGACTCCTCTAAGGCTGTAGCTGTTGACTCACCAGTACCAGCAAAGATCCGATTTTCAGCCAAGAAGGACAAAGACGTTGCTAACAGCTTTACAAACTGTGACTTAAGACTACATGATGGCTTGTTCACACTCCCACGTGGGTCACAGCCGAGGACGGCAGGCCCTGGATCAGAGTTAGAGGAAGGTATAAAGAACCAAGCTGATGCCCGTTTAAACATGTTGTCTTCTGCCGTGGCGACAGTTCTCGCCCCGAGCTGGAGCAGCCGACTTCGACGAACCAAAAAATTTGAGGGAACCGGGTATTCGGAAAACCGGGGTAATTTACAAGATGTAACAAACACTGAGGCAAACCGTGCACAGGAGGGCTCTCAGGAGACTCCGACCCAGCATAGTGTGGAGAGGATGTTCACCGATGGCTCGCAAGCCCAACTAAGGTTCCCATTTCTAGGTACCAGGAGGAACACAGGCAGCTGGTCAACTAAGAGCGGTCCTGTAAGCTTGGACTATGAACCTGAAAGGAAAGTGTTTCAGACTGTCTCTCTGGATGTGAGCTCTGGACAGTTGGACAACAGGAAAACAGATGCAGGTTCTACAAGCTCTGCAGCAACAACTACATCTCGTATGTGTCCCCTCTCCTTTGATCCTAATGAGCGAAAGACGAATCCACAAACTGGTCGTCAAGTGGGATTCTCATCTTTGAGCTCAAAGCCAACAAGCAGCAGTCTTCTTCTGTCATTAAGATCAAACTCTAATAGAAGGAACTCTAATGCATCCTCCGCCCGCTCTGAGCCTCTGAGCAGGTCACCCAGTGAGCGAGATGAAAGACTTTTCACGAGACACATTTCTGAGACCTTTTGCAATAATAATGGGCAGGATAGGCCGAACCCGCTCCTCTCTCCATCACCCATCTCTTATAGGACAACTGAAACTGGGCTTATTGGTTCCCCTTCATTTTCCATTCACAAAGAAAGAGACGCATCTAAAACCAGCTTCATTTCTGCTTCCCCGACAAAGAACGTCACACCATTTACACAACAACAGGCTCCTATTTACCCAACAAGTACAACCGAGTCCAGTCTGTCGTGTTCCAGACAAGCATATCTCAGTAGAGGACCTTCTGAAAGGCGAGACAACTGGAGGGTTTTTGGCAAGAACACAAACTTATCCTCAGACAGCCCTGTATCTTTGCCTCAACATTCCTCACATGATTCCTCTGCCGTAAGAACACATTCACTTCCGAAAACCACCCTGACGTCTTCTTCCTGGTGGAAAAAAATTAACCAGGAAGGCAGTTCCCCTCGGATCCTCAGTGACACAACCAACAACAAAAACAAGTCCAACACACCCTCAGTTACGCCCTATAACGACAATAGTGATTTTGCCTCTCCAAGTCCAACGAACAGCACAAGATTTAGTAGTCAAATCCCTAATAACAGAGACAACAATAACATGACACAGTCCGCTTACAAAGGTAACTTGAAAATTGTTATGAAGACACAGAGAGAAACTCAGAACCTCAAAGAAAGAAATGCTGAGGATTCATTTCAGCACGAATCCAATCGGCTTATCAACCAGCAATATGGCTACAATTTAAACACAGTAGACACACAAAAGCCTCAAAGTTTGCCTGATTTTCTGTCTCATTCTAAAATAAGCATAGCTCCAGGGCAGATAACACTGAGTCATCCTAAAGATCTCAGCAATCATCATATCAGAAAAGGTTCATCTACAGCCAATCTGCGTGAAATACCAACAACTTTGCTGAATCCCAAGATCTCCGAGAGAATCTCTGACACTCACTACTCTCCACACAAGGACCCTAAGAGGTTCTCTGTTTGTGTGGATACCACTAACACTCTTAGCACTCTAGCTATGACCTCTAAAGGTGTCTATGGTCCCCCCTTGACCCAAAACATTACCCGTCCCCCTCTTCAGTCCCATCCAGGTTTTTCTCCAACCAATAGTTCTGATTCATCATTCACTGGTTCTTTTTCCCAGACACCCAAGTTCCCCAAAACAGCCGCCACCACACGTCTCGGCTTTGAAAGGAGTTATGCCTCCATCCCCAAACCTCTCCACCCTAATGCTGGCAAAACAAACTACAGCCGTGCGTCTACCATCTCTTCAAGTACCACTGATAGCCGTCCTGCAACTTCTCCCAAGTCACCTCTTCTGACTCCTGCCTTTGCATTATATCCTCTCACCCCCCCTGCCACCCCAATCAATACCAGCCCCATCTACGCAGACGCTTCCAGCCCTGATGTGGGGAGATCATTCTCCAACAGTCTGGAAAAAGATGCAAAGAAACATCGACCTGAAAAGAGAGTAAGACGAGTAACATGGGAGGACTCAGTGAAGCCTTCTGAGCCCGTCACAGCTGAGAGGCCGGATCCAGTTCCAGCAAGCCCTGTATCAGAACTCTACAGGTCACATCACAGCATCAGAGCTCCATCCATCTTCTCCATTCTAAGATCAAGCAGTACAACCACAAATGCAACTCCTCCTTGCACTGCTTCACCCAAGACCTCCCACATACAGATGGGGAAAGAAGGCAGGAGGAATCGATCCTTATCATCCGATAATTTAATTTCCAGCAAGTGGGGCGGATCCGGGCAAATACCGACTGACACTATGATCTTGGACCAAGCAGGAAGGGAATCAACCAGCTCCAGACAGGAGAGGACACAATCAGTGGACTCCGGCACAGTCCAGTGTCCTCCTGCAACTCTCTCCCTCCCTCCTGACTTTTCAAATGGATACAAGCTTCGTTATAGCTCACCACCTTACTCCACTCTCATCTCTACCAGGTCAACGCATGGAGAAACTAATAATATAACACCCCGAACAACCCTCTTACAAAAGTCTAATTATACACCACAACTTACTCACAACTCACAACAGACTCACGCGGTTCCAGACGTCATCCTACCGGGGTCGGAACCCCCTCTATCACCCACCAGCTCATCCAAAGCCTTGTCACCGCGCAGTGTCTCCCAAACCGATGAAGTCAACAATAACCACTGCAAGAACGTCAGCCATGATCGCCAGAATAGCCAGATATTACTTCTTAACAACAGACTTGATATAACCTCACAGTCTCAAGATGAAGATACACACAGCTCTTCCTCAACATGTGTAACTGAGACACTGGTTTACAGCATCAAAACTAAAGCAGACGCCGCTGTAGCTGCCCCGAAGAAAACCAGGCCTGAACCCATGCAACGTAGCGCAAGCGCACCAATATCTGTGGAGACCAAGTTAAGTCAACAGTCACACACAGCTCAGAGTAAGGTAGCTGCAAGAGAAATTATTAGTCGCTCTAGTGGTAGCAGCTCAGTGGAGAGTCAGTCCCTGGATGATGAAGGCTGCAACAGAAGAATGAAAGAGAGTTTGATAGGTAAAAGCATATTTTCTTCAGTGGAGACCAACAGTGAAGAGAACCCGAAGAGAAGCCGTTTCATTATGAAGAAAAGTGTCAGCACACCAAATCCCACTTTATCAAGGTCGGAGTCAGAGAGGGTCAGCAAGAGTAATACTAAAATGGATCAGGTTCTCAACAAACTGAGGCAAACGTTCAGTACGAGACGGACTGACGATGACCTCTCTTTTCTATGGAAATGGAAGCGGCCCTCCCAAACACCTGTCAGCGGATCAAGTGACATCAGCAGTGTCAATGATGCCACGAGTGAGAGTAACAAAACGCTGGAGGATAAAGAGCAAGAGAGAGGAGGGTTGCTGAAGGTCAGCGAGAAGGGAACAAACGGGACGGATAGGGCACAAACCAAAACGTCCTTGGCTGTAGATAACTCTGTGGCAAAAGATCAAGCTTTCATCTGGCCGGACAAATCAAACCCAGAAACTAACCAAGAGGAGCAAAGCGCTTGTGCAGAAAACCAGTCTGGTAGTAAAACCCACACTCACCTGACCAACCAAAGCCCCACAACTCACCAGTTGGACTTTTACCAAGGCCATGTGACTGATTATAAACCGACAAACCAGGTTTTCACTTGTACAGATCCCAGCCCCACTCGGAGCCCAAACCCCTCCAGTGGTTATCCTACTCAGTCCAGGAAATCTTCACCCAGCCCTAGGAGCCCCTTCTCCCCCTTCTCCACTATCTCCCCTCTCTCCCCATTTCCCTCACCTGAAGTAACAGACGACAGTGTCTTCTACAGCCCAAATCTACAGCGTCGAAGACAAAATTCATTTCATTGTGAGCCACGGGAGGGAATTAGTCTCGTGAGTTCAAGAAGAAGCCGAGCATCCACAGGTCCCCCGAGTGCAGCTCCAGGACAGGACAAGGAATGCTTGGCATCCAGCTATGCTGACTTAAAGTATGGCATTGAGCCTGGGAGAACATTTTCTGTGAGTTCAGTACTCTCATCTCGACCCTCAGGGCCTGGACGCATCTCCACTGGATCAAGGTTCAGGAGTGTCGGTAACCTCTCTGACATTGGCCTGACTTGTGGAGGCACCGGCAGTGACTTGGATCAGTGGTCTGTTCCTCCCGACTGGACAACAAAAGACAATCGCAAAACCACCACTGATGGCAAATTGCCAAGTTTTTCCAATGACCCGGGTAAACTGAGATCAAGATCTCTTCCTCGATCACTAACCAGGTGTTTCGCAAATTGGAGCTCAGAGGTCTCTGCTTCTGCTCCTGCACCCGCCGCAATATCAAAATCACCTCGTCTCTGGAGCCCTAGCATGAACATTCACTTTGCATGGGACACAGCGGGGCCCCCAACTCCTCCGCCAACACCTCCCTTGTCACCAGTGTCCAGAAGTATGTCCAAACCGCCCAGCCTTTCCGCCCCTATTTGTCAGAGCTCATCAGGCGAAACACAGGACAGCCAGTCTACCAGATGGCAGTTACCCTCCAGGGGTTACGTCTCCAGCCTCAGCACCTTTGATGAGTCTTCAGATAGCAGTTCAGACACAACAACAGACGATGAATATTACTTAGAAACGGGTGAAGACGAAGAAAAAGAGACAGAATTGTGACGTAATGTTCTGAGAAAGGGAGAGAGACGTGCAATAGAAACAATAAGTAAAGTGGAATTAAGTCCATCGTGTAAAGGGATACATATTTCTGGTAACTCTGCCGTTGTCACTAATGAAGACCTGAGGTCATTAGCGGCATTTGATTCCTGCATATGTCTTTCAAATGTGTTAGTTAACTCTTTTACAATGGCCACTGACGACAGCAGTTTCTCCTTTTGTCAGTAATATAAGACCAAAGGTTCCTGGAGCAGACGGGAGTCAGACCTTATCACTCATATGTTTAGTAGTTATCGCTAACTGTGGCCCAATCAACAGTTATTACACACGTACAGTAATATTAAAATACTTCCAGAAATTAAAAGCTGAAGTAATCAAGAAAAAGGGAAAACAGCACTTGTTGACACTTTTATAGCCGAAACAACACAATAAATCCAGACGGGCTGTTTGAGGCTTCAAGTGTCAAAGGGTTCATGAGCTGATAAAAAGACATTATATGGGCAAGCATGATATTATCAGCTTCAAAGATTGTATGTGTATGTATGTACAGTAAACTTTATGCATTGCGGATCTGCAAGATAATGAATGTTAACACTTAAAAAAAAAGTTGCATGGCTTCAGTGAGGGAGGAGATTCTGCTCTTATGATCAAACTACTGTAAGTTCTGTTTTTGACGTAGGCCTTAATGCTGGGTTCTGTCATTTCATGACTACTGCTACGTAACAATAACTGCTTAGGTGGAAGTGGATACGTGTGTAAATATATTTGTGTTCTTCGATGTTGGATGATTCAAATTACTGTTAACGATGAAAGCATGAAGCCGATACAGTTTATTTTCTCAGCCACCTTTTTAACAGGGTCAGGGATTAATGTCATGATGAACGTTTAGCTATCAAACATTAGGAAGCGCTCTGACCGCTGCCGAATTTTGTTTATTAGCCTTTGCACTGTCACAATTTAAAGTCTTAATATATATATGTTTTATAATAAATGCATTGTTTCAAACAAGAGCCCCTGTTTTTTGGATTTCTTCTTTGGAGTCCTTTGTTTCACAGAAAGGGACAAAAGGTCATCCGGGTTAGATTCTCTCCAGCTTGATGTCATTACTTGGCTTCAACCATCGTGATTTGTCATCATTTTATCAGTCTTTCCCATCACTAATTACATGCGTTGATCAGTGAAAGGTACGTTGAGTACCGGTATGGCAAATACGAGGTTTTATGCCTGAGGCCACATTCCTGTCTGCATTGAGCTTTTGATGGACCATATTAGCTACAGCGCTTGTCTTAGATGTACTTTAAGTCCTGTCTGCGATAGGCGTGACTCCCCTACAGTTTCACATGATTCAAGTGGGTGTTGTCCTCACTGTGAAACAAACTGTTGTGTAGATGGTCGGATGAACATCCATTATTCTGTGTATTGAAATAATTTCCCGTTTGCTGTTGGAGAACTTGTGTCCTTGACTTTCCTTTAATTCTTACCAGAAAGTCCTTCCCACGGGAGGGACAGCATCTGCATGTATTATTAGAGAAGACGTCCTGTGGGTGAAGCATGGCTGCCTTCATCATGTGTCATCATTTTCGGAGCACTGCTATTGCATTTGTTTTTCCGTCTTATGTCATCAGTTCGGAAAGTGCAGCAGTGGTCAGTGGTGTGTGTTCAACCCTCTGTCAGTGGTTTCAGTGCTGCACTGTGAATGAAGGTGGGAGTGGTGTGGAGATTGGGGACACACCTGGACCTCATTCCCTCAAATCAACCAGCCACTATAAAAGCCTGGAAAGAAAACCCCACAGTCTCTCCTTTTGCTATTGCAACACCACATGCTGAGTCAATCTCAGCCATTCTTAGATCGGAGATTTGACTTAAGTATATTCCCAAACCTTTTCCTCAGTGTATTTAAACAGGGAAGCTGGTAGGGGTGTGCTGCCATTTATTTTGTTCCCCCTTTTGAACCTGTTTTTGTTTAGTCAGGGAGTTTAGATTGTACTTTTTGTTTCGGTGTTTCGTTCCAGGTAGGAGGTATTTTTGGCTTTGGCCACCCTGACGTTTGTGTTTTCCCTGTAAAGTTAAGTTTAATAAATTGTACACTTCTTTGTGACCCTGATTTTGTGGAATATTTGAAATATGTTGCTACCTTATAGCCTCGAGACTTTATAAGGTCGTAACATATGTACACAAGCTAGTGAGCTAGCGCCACACCGCTATGTCTCTTCACCCAGCAGCAGCGGCGAAAATGGGACGCTACATGACTTTAGTTGCTTTCCATTAAGTATCAGTGTGAAAGATATCGACTGGTAAAATTGAGAATTCATCTTCTGTCTCTTCTATCCTCATACTTACAATGAATTTCCTGTCTAGATGTCGCCCCCTGTTGGCCTGGAGTATAAAATATAAAGCCCTGGCTTGTTTACACCAACAACCACATTATACCTATACTGTTCACAATAGGCTCGTTCTTTGTGAGCATAATAGAATATGAGAAGCTTGTTTACTGAAAGGTAATCAGGCCACTTAAGTGATTCATAGGAAGAATCTGCAAGTTAATTTCCCCTTTAAACAATTACAGACTGTCATGACATGATTTATATTTGATATAATAAGACCTGAAAATACAGATTTTCCGTTTCAAAGTACTTTAACTCTCCAACACGCTGCCGTCACGCTGCAGGCTCTGAAGTATACAAAGCTACAGATGCAAATGACAACAGTATTCACTTTCACTTCACAACAAACTGCCTTTGTAGGCATGGGGAGGGTGAATGTGTGCGTGTACTTTGCAGGTGCGGTTCTGGGTTCAACAAAACAGGTTATCAAACAAGCACTGCTTTGCCCACTGATTTAAAGCCCAATCTCAATAAGTAAAAGCATTCATTAGGTTTAAGATAAGATAGAAGCGGAGGTCGGGTCCTTTGTGTTTATATTTTATTTCTGTGTACTTCTGATAATCTTGTGCAGTCAAGCACAGTGAAGTTATATCAACTTGACTCATAATCATTTTAATCTGTAAGACTTGGATCCATCCCTGAAGCTAATCCTTCAAATATTGGATTTATTATATAATGGGAAATACATTCAAATGTAATGATACATTTTCACTATATTTAGAAACATGTTTTACACTTGACTGATTGGCTGCTCCTTCAGAATAAAATACATTTGAGGAAAACATTAAGGAGACTTTTAGATTCTCGTCAGCCTCAATATTCCCGGTCCTGATCTCCTGGAGCTCCCTCGCTGCCCTGTGGGGGCCGGTAGTTCAGCTGCTTCACAGCAGTGGGAGACTGCTGCCCTCTGATGGCTCCAGTTAAGAAGATGACTGTCATGGTCGACTTTCATGTATATTCTAGTAATTTCTTCCTCTTTGCAGAAAAGATCATTTGATGTGTTACCTTCATTGTGATTAACAAAAACTTGAATAAGGTCTCAGTCGTCGACCAGGTGATCTGAGCTGAAGGTTCAGGTCCCGCCCAGCCCACCGGCTCAGGGTATCGTGATTCAGAAACAACAACAAAGGCCCTGAATTCTTTTGGCTCGTCTCATGTTGAAACATGAAAAGCTTCTGTTTGATCACTTCCTCTGTCTACCATGTTTGAATGTATAAAATACAGGCAACACAGTTGTGGTGCGTTTCAAACACTATTTATTTGTTATTCCACACATGTTGCATGAGGAATGAAGAAACTAATGTACTATACTATAGTCAAGAAGTTAAAGACGTCACTCCGCATCGTGCGATTTCTGTACAAAGAAAAAATGTGAGATAAGAGTTTGTTATAAACTACATACTGTGTATTACACAACATGTCTGTGCCAGTAAATACTGAGCCTGATTACTGACCTTAGCACCGGTGTCGCGACTCTTTGCTCTCAACTTGTTGACCTGAGACTCGGCGATGTCGGCCCTCTCCTCTGCTTCCTCAAACTCATGCTGCAGCTTACGGAACTTGCCCAGATTTGTATTGGATTGTTCCTCCTAAAATCATTAAGATATTTATGAATTATTGAAGTACGGCTGCAGGTTCGGGGCTTACATGTTATGAAATATATCATCTTACAGCCTCCTCTGCAGATCGCTTGTAGGACTTGACTTTCAGTTGCAGTTTATCCACCAGATCCTGCAGGCGGCTCAGATTCTTCTTGTCCTCCTCTGTCTGTTAAATTAACACAGACGACATAATTGTTGTTTAAGGCTTAACTGATCATCTATTGGTGAATGTCCACCCCAGGGGTCGTTGTGCAGATACCTGGTAGGTGAGCTCTTTGATGCGTCTCTCGTACTTGCGAATACCTTTAACCGAGTCGCTGCTTTTCTTCTGCTCCATGTCCACCTCGTTTTCCAGCTCTCTCACCTTGAGAGGAACAGTTATGAATGTTGTATGTATGATTTAAGGCTGACAAGTTGTATCGTTCAGCAGGAAATGGAATTTAGGGGCGTTTACCCTGGCCTCCAGTTTCTGGACCTGCTTCTTGCCGCCTTTCATGGCAATTTGCTCGGCTTCATCCAGACGGTGCTGCAGGTCTTTGATGGTTTGTTCCATGTTCTTCTTCATACGCTCCAGGTGAGCGCTGGTGTCCTGCTCCTTCTTCAGCTCCTCCGCCATCATGGCAGCATCAGTAATGGCCTTCTTCGCCTTCTCTTCAGCATTTCGGCACTCCTGCACAGCCTCCTCCACCTCACTCTGAAGCTGGGCCGTGTCTCCTTCCAGCTTCTTCTTCTGGTTCAGCAGACTGGTGTTCTGCACAAAATCATCCAAGATCATCAGAGTAAAAAAACATAGTTTGCAATATTAATAGCGGGTTCGTAGATAAAGCTTAAGACGTACCTGAGAGTGCAGCAGCTGAACTCTCTCGCTGACGTCGAGCAGTTCCTGCTCCGCCAGTTTTCGACCCCTCTCCGTCTGCTCCACCATGGACCTCAGCTCATCAAGTTCAGCCTGCAGGAGGTTGTTACGTCTGTCCACGATGGCAATGTTCTCCTTCAGATCGTCACTGCTACGGAGAGCATCATCCAGCTGCAGTTGGGCGTCCTGCAAAAAGAGACAGTCAGATTATCTGAATAACCAACAAAGAACCTCTGATCCTCGGCTGTCCTACCTTCATGTGGGAGTGGACCGCCTTGAGCTGCTTCTGAGCCTCTGCTGCCTGCCTGTTGGCCTGGTTCAGCTGGATCTCCATCTCATTAAGATCCCCCTCCATCTTCTTCTTCACCCTGAGAGCCTCGTTCCTGCTGCGAGTCTCTGCCTCCAGAGAGCTCTGCAGGGTGTCCACCACTCTCTGGTTGTTGCGCTTGGCCTGCTCCATCTCCTCGTCTTTCTCTGCCAGTTTGCGTTCGATCTCAGCCTTCACCTGGTTGAACTCAAGCTGAACCCGGAGGATCTTACCCTCCTCGTGCTCGAGGGAACCCTGTCAGCATATTTTTTAAACTCATTATATCATTCTGTTCAATCCTATAAGCCTATAAGTGATAACGTTGAATGTTTTGTCACCTCAGCTTCTTCCAGAGCAGTTTGTATCTCAATCTTCTCCTGTTCCAGCTGTTTACGGATCTTCTCCAGCTCGTGGATGCTCTTCCCTCCCTCACCAAGTTGCTCAGTCAGGTCAGAAATCTCCTCTGTTTTGGATATTTTCATTTGTTTTATCCACAACCGTCACATCGTCTCCAGCGTATAATAAAAGATACATCTATGTAATAAATCTGTCTACCTTGGAGATTCTTGTTTTCTCGTTTCAGGGTCTCCAGATGATCCAGAGATTCCTCATAAGAGTTTTTCAGTTTGAAGAGCTCAGTGCTTTGAGTACGAGCCTCCTTCTGGGCACCTTCCAGCTCCGTCTGCGACTCTTCGTACTTCTGCTTCCACTCAGCTAGGACCTTGTTTGAATCATATATGTCGTCTCGTTAGACAACAAAATACCTTTTGTAATACCAAGGTTTACTTCTGTGTCACGTGTCATCACCTTGTCAAAGTTTCTTTGTTTCTTGTCCAGTGCTGCGGCGGCAGCATTCGATCTCTCCACGTCCACCATGAGGTCTTCGATCTCCCCCTGCAGCCGGTGTTTGGTTTTCTCCA
>CAAKHC010002233.1:46545-57014 GCA_901007825.1 Macroramphosus scolopax | reverse complement strand
CTGTTTTTTTTTCCCCCCCCCCCCCCCCCCTCCTCAGCTGACCCATCTATGATAAAAGACGAGGTGTGACAGCTGACTGCTTTCAAAGGTTTCACCAACCATACAGTCAATAAATACATTCAGCTCATGCAGAACCATTAACACCTCCCTCGTACACGTTACTCCTGGCACGGTGCCTCCGCCAGCCGAGGAGCTGACAGAAGAGATCCTTAAATCACTTGTTTATTGAGTGGACGACCTGAAGACCTCTTCAAGAAGCACACGAGCCCTTTCGACTTCAACAGCTTCACACGTCGTGATTCGCTGTGACCTTGCACGTCTTTACCGCTGCTCGGGTGCAGCCGGCGTGCCATTCTTCAGCATGTCAAGGGCGGCGTTGAGCTCCTCATTCCCAGCTGTCTCGGCCCTTCTGCAGTCAACACTCGCGTATGATTCTTCCTGCATGTTGCAGGGACCCCGTGTTGTAATCACCTGAGCAGATATGGAAGAAGGACCCACAGGTGTATTTTGGTGTCGTTCTTGACATTCATTTCAAAACTATATTGGATACGAACTGTCAATCTTTTCTTCTTTAATTGAGATTTGGTGAGAGGGGCTCTCCTATAATATATTAGTTTATGGTCAAATTGGAAACTATTGACTGAATATTAGGTGTCCATCAGATGCTAGAGATGGAAATAATAATTACAGTACTAATTATAGTTCTATTGCATCTATTCTTCTGTTTATAGACTCACGGTTTAAGTGAGCCAAAGTGTTCCGCAACACAATGTCTTGAGAGGTGTTTACGGCACATTGTTTCCTTCCCTTTGTCCTTGAGCTCCGAGGTAACCACGTGACATTCTCAGAGCCACTGCAAATATCATTGGCACACTGAGACAAACTGCAAAGGCCCAGTGGCTTGATATATCCAGCTTGGACGTCGGTGAGGGCTGCCAACACTCACACTTACTGTCTCTGTCTCACATTCACACACTCCGAACTCCACACTGCATTCGTCAAACATCACAGCATCCTCTTGGTGTCAGACAGCTCTGTCCATCCGAAAATACACTGAGGAAAAGAATCAACATCATAAATGCAGTTTGATACCAGGAAGAGGTTCTGCGTCCCTTTGTCCATCAACATGATGTCCCTTCTCAGCATGACAATGCTCAGCCTGTCTGTGGGTTCAGCACACTGATTCTGGAAGCTGAAAACGTCCCGGTTCTCCAGTGGCTCCCTGTTCACCAGACGTGTCCAGTATTGAGCATCAGTGGGGTTGTTAGTTGTGCCAGCATGTTACTTTCCCTGGTAATATCCATGAACTCTGAACAGCTCTTGTGGAGGAATGGGACAACATTCCACAATCCTCAATCAATTATCTCATCCAGTCTATGAGAAGGAGACGCTCAGCATTATTATTATAGTATATATCAGAAAGTATTCATGAGGTTGTGATTTCCAACTTGTTTTGGTTTCTTCGCCTGCTGTCGACAGGAATTACAGATGAAAGAGTGTGAACATCATTCCAATTGCGTCTGTTGCTCAGCAGGGCGGAGTCACCACCCTATATACTGGCACTAAATCAAACGGCTAACCTCACCCTCGTTGCATTGTTGGCCCGGTATTGCTCCCTTCTCTGTACCCTTGAGAACAAAGAAAACCCTGTGAAATTGTTTTGGGATTCCTTTTTACTGAGCTAAGTGAGAGTTAGCTCACTTCACTCAGGAGACTTGACATTTGTCCCCCTCGGGAGTGACTTACCCACGAAGCTAACTCAATATTTACCAAGGTCAAGTACTAAATGTTAATAAAGGAGATGTACAGATGACAGAAAGCTCCATCGTCATGTAGCCTCAAAGGTGATCAAAGTGATCCCTGTTCACAACTAGAGTTAGATTACTAATGTAATCCAACAACACAAGCTAACATCTGTGGCCGACGAGGTGATAATGGATCTCAGATATAGTTAGAGGAGGCATCTGCTCCTACAAGACCTTTGAATTACGAAACAAGACCCCTTCAACACCCGGTGCTTCGCACTTATCCCCGAACAGTCAGATTAGCATTCTCACAGCAGCTCCTGGAGTCGCAGCAGCGCTCAGCTGTTGTCTTAAAGGTCCTGGACCAACTGTTGAATTCACCCTCCAAACCAACAGGGGGCAGCAAATAATCAGAATCAGGCACGGTTCACTCCAGTTATAAAGTCAAGTCAAGTACATTTTATTTTTGTAGCCAGAAATCTCAAATTATGCCTGAATGTCATAAGATGCTCAATTCGAGTGAGGAAATATTCCCAAAAAAAAACTTTTAACAAGGTAAAACTACGTGGAGGATTGACCTTCAATGACATCCAAACGGCAGCATGGCTAAAAAATAAAGCCACGTTCTCCGTATGTTATACTTAATAATGTATTTAACTGCCTCATTCAGTTTAAAGTGTAGATCACACAAGATATTCCGAGCTGGCTTGTGTCCTAACAGCCTCTCATGATGTAAATGACAAGGTGTTGATCTCACTTCAGACTGGAATGTATTACTTAAACAATTAGATGTCAAGAGATCTGTCAGGCGTGATGGGGCCTCAGGGTCTCTACAAGGTGATAATGTGGTTCTATATGACCGGAGAACGGCTGATGGCCTATACGCCATCTTCTTAGCTTGCCCCTCTCAACTTTCACAGCTCCACACCTTATGATCAGAGTGCCACTCTAACCTTGAGGGCATTGTTTCGCTACCAGGGTGGAACATACCAGGCCGCGTTGAGATTCTCATTCCCAGCTGTCTTATACGCGTCACAATGTCTCTCTTGCTGTGACACACAAACAAAGACTCTCCCAGTGCTGGATTGTGAACAATAAATCTGCCTGTATATAAATTATCAGGAGGTGACGCTGATTTACTGCCGCACCTTTCAGGGTGACGCGGTCATTTCACTGCGTTTAATTGACACGCTTTTAATTAGGAAGATTAAAAACAGGTTCCTAACTTTTAACACCATGTTTCCACCACCACCATGTTGCATTAACTAGGGTCAAACCCTAAACCTGAGTGCGGTTTAATTTCTTTAAAATCTTTACTGATATTCAGTCTGCGCCTTTTTGAGAGCAGCCATTTGTCTTTCTTCGAGCTCTCGTGTGCATATTCCGCACGGCCTAATGCTGATTGTCCTGTGGTGAAAAAAATCTACCAAATCAAACGACAAATCATTTAAAATATTCATATTTTGTACTGCTCTTGTGAGAGCACAGTTGACTGATCAAATTCATCCCACCGGTTATTTCTTAAATTAAATTGTTATATTGTTTCTGTCATCATGATAGCCTCTGTCACTGGGTCTCTGAACCATCCCTAACTGTCAACATACAGTGGAGTGTCTTTCCAAGTATGAAATGAGAGGCCGACACAGCTCCGATTCACAGCTCTTCTTTCATGAGTCTCCTTCCAAGATCATTTATAAAAGTAACTGAGAAAGTGTCTGGCCTATATGTCCTTCTAACTTTGCCATGCAGCTATTCTGATTAATATCTCACTCACATAATATAAAAGTAGTGAGGCTGACACTTTGTGTCCTGCTGCAATGTCTCCATCCTGTGGAGACACACAACTACACACTCTAACAACTTCAGTATCACTTCAAAATGACTTTCTCTTAGCTGCAATACACAGTTCTGTCACTAGAGGGCAACATACTCACTTTAGCACCTGGATGGCTGGTTAAGTAGAAACAGCAAATTCCTTTCTTTACCTGAAAACTTCTGTCCATTGGATAGTAAAAGTTCATCTTATCCATCACTTGTCACAGAGTCCAAAACAGATGAGAGACATTAAGCACCATTTATTGATTTATTTATTGATTGTCTTCACGTTGCAGACACATGAACATCAAACACCTTCACGCTTGCAATCTTTGTTTTGCTTTGAACCTTTTCTTGATTATATAACAGTATTAAGGTCTGTAGGCTTGTTGCATATCTTGCTGAATTAATCTCCCTCCTCGAATTACTTCCTCCGCAACTGGAAGTCATTTCAGTGCAATCTATCATCATAACATACTTAAACTGGGAATGTTTATTCCTCTGTAACAAAAGCTTTTTCTTCTGAACTGAACTGTTTTTCTCATTTTCCTGCACGATTCATGCTGAAAAGACTGGAAGGAAACAACCATCTGTTATGTCAGCAGTTTTATTTGACATGAAATCAGGTTATACAGTTAATGCATCACTCATCATTGAACAGTGTTTGGACAGTCAGACAAGAGCGAAGGTAATCGTAGTGATTATAATCATCACAGTACACGTGTTAGGACCTGTTGAGATAATCATACAAACAATAACAAAACAAACAAAAAGCTGATGGAGTAAGAAGCTGTCATCGTTCCTTTAATAATCCTCAAACATCGAGTCCAAATTAAACAGCACTCACTCCCTCTTCACATCGTGCAATTACCCGAGCACTTAGCATACACCCAGATTATCTTAAACACTGAGCAATTACAGCTCGGGTAATTCTCCATGATGATTTTACTTGTGCAAACACAGAAATTAGCTGTACAGCCGATCTCAGGAGGAGTGAGGGTTTATTTGGAGCTCTGAGGGGCCCTCTTTACCTTCCATTAGATCCTCATGGAGCGCAATCATTGGGCCCTTTCTCCAGCATCATTACACATTCAAGCGAAATAACAGACGACCTCATTAATCATGTCCTAACAAACAAAACAAAGGTAGTTATATTAAACGTCTGCTGTAGTTTGTTCGTACCCGTCTATTCTCTTACAGCTGAGGCTGGTCGTCGAGAGAGGTATTGACTAACTATAAGCTTCGTGGGAAATACAGATAAAACAAGCCCTTCAGTGCTTCCAAACATGCAGATAGGAATGTTGTGACAGTTTACAGCTTCACTGCTACCACACAATTTAAAGTTTATTCCATGCTTTAACCCAGTTCAGCAATATTTAGCTTAATACTTAAAAAGGATGGGTCGTTTATTGGTTTTGCCTGTGGTAACAACATCATTTAAGATTTAAATACTTCTGGCTCCAGGCCAGGTTTAGCAACTTAATTTACACATTTGAGCATTAAGACCTTCTATTATGGGGCTTTCTTGAATTTATTTTTTTTGCCTCTTATTCCCGATAATCAGCGAAAAGAAAAGCTGCAAAGCAAAATTTGAAGGCTTCGGTCAAATTAAAATAATAATTCAAAGTGCCACATGTTTCTACTGCATAACATCCTGCACTGCACTGCACAGTTTCCAGGCACAGAGTCTACTGTAACAAAACCCAGACGCCCTAAGAGGTTACAGAAGAGTATTTACAAAGCATATAACAACTATGAGAACTTCAAGTGTTACAACACACATCTGAGAATTGTGGTGCGTCCCTGTTTCAAGGGCACGATGGGGAGTTTCACAACAGTGTCAGTTACGTTGTACATCACATAGAAGTATGACTTTTAAAGCATACTTTGCTTTGATATCATACAAACGACAAAACAGATGCTAGAAATACGTTCAGTCGGGAGCGTCGTTATAAGCAGCTAACATCTCTATGACGGACAGGTTTGGAGGACGCGTGCAGTACTGTGTGCTGGTGTGTCACATGTGGCGGAGCACCCGCCGCCGTCTGGTCAGGTAGAGATGATATGAAAGATGAAGACATTCCTTCATGTGTGTGTCTGCGTGTGTGTGAACATTGTGTTTGGTCAGCAACACAATATTGGTTCTGATCTCTGATGGCAGGAGATGGAGAAAGATGAAGCCCGATAGCAGCCGCACCGGACCGCCTGTGTGTGGAATGATGAGAGGATGAATCTTTAGGAAACTTCATCACCGTCCTTCATCTTTTGTCCACAAAATCAATGCAGCCTTTTCTTCTGCAATGCTCTGTCCGTTTCCTCTTCTGCATGAACATGAGTGGATGTAAATGTTCTGGCTGCATGACAGGCAGGCAGGGAGTGAAGTTAGAACTGTCCTTCCTACTGATGCTGGGTCCTTTAGGTCTCTGGGTTGGGTGTGGCCAGCAGCGGCACATTGTCCCGCCTCCTCCTGCCCAGTGGGGGGCGTTTGTACTGCTCCCCGTCAGCCAGCGTCTGGGGCAGCGGCTTCCTCTTGCTCTCGGGAAGCAGCAGGATGGACAGCACGGCCAGCAGAGCCAGGGAGGAGTAGACAACGTGGTGCAGGAAGTAGCCGTAGTGGTTCCTCAGATCCATGAGCGGGGAGCTCAGGCGGCCCACGCAGCCCAAGGCCAGCACGGCACCCACGCCACTGCCTCTGTAGACACACATACCTTCAGTTTTTAGTTGATTTCATGGATGCTTTTGTTTGTTTTTCATTTTAAGAAAACTGTCTGTTATCCTACCTGATGATGGTGGGCATGACCTCTGCAGTGAAAAGGATGCAGAGCGAGGCGGTGGCCTGGGAGGAGAAGAGACCCAGCACTGAGAAAACTGTGATGGCCGTCTCACTCAGATCTAGAGGGATGAAAGAGGAGCGAGGGGCTTTGGTACTTTTATCACTTTTATATGATATATCCTTTTTAAAACCCACCCACTCTTCGATGTTACACTAACAGAAGACACTGAGGACAGGAAGTAGCCTCACCTAAAACCCCATCACCCCCCAGTGCTACTGCCCCCGCAGCCTTTTATTCATGATTAAAGCATAGCCTGACACAGCTTTGACTTTGCCTCTGCTGCAGTGTCCTACATAAAATGAAATGTCATATTGCTTTTCAGCCACAAGGGGGAGACTCAGGCAAACATGGTTGCATGTGTCTACACCCTGCTGTTTAAAAAAAAAAAAGAGGCATTTAGAATGTATTTTTCCATGAACAGAGCAGACCAGATGGCTTGTAATCTACTTCCGCATGTATGAAGACGAAGTCAAACATAAAGCAAAGTGTGAACAGACAATCTTGTGTTATTCTGACTTGTCAACTTCTGGAGAAATTAAGGAAGACTGTTCCCAAAGACTCATCAAGCTTTCCCGATTACTTGAAAAAGTTGAAGAAAACAATATCCTGCTGTCGGCTAAAGCTTGCTTACACTCCATGAGTCCCAGGAGGATCAAAGAGGCCAGCCCAGTCATCGTCATGAAGAGGAGCAGGATGCCCCGCCGACCACACCTGTCTACAGTGGCCCAAAGCAACAGCCAGGCACCACCCCCCGCACAGACAGACAGCAGGTATGTCCAGTAGAAGCTGGGGGCTGTGCCTCTGACGTCACCTCGGAAGGAGCTGTAGCAGTGACTAATGCCATGGGAGATGAAGCTGAAGGGAGAAGGGACGGAACCACAAGGACACACACAGTCAGCATTCATCCAAACAGTTTCTAAATAGAAACTTGACTCAGAGTGGAAGTAAATATAAGACTCAGTGGTCAATGTCAAGACACTTTCCAGACTCTGAGACTGCAGCAGAACTTAAGAGCTACACAAACGTGAGGGACTGAATGTGACCTACATTGTTGCTTGATTAAAGTCAAGGGTGTGGGACAACTTACGAGGTGAAGCCGAGCACACACATGTTCTTCCAGATGTTCCTGCTGTGGAAGAGTTCAGGGAAGGACAGGTGGGGGCGTGAGGAGGGGGGCGGCTCGGAATCCAGCTCTGCAGACAACAAACCGGACAAAACAGAGAATGATAAACTGACCTGGTTTGTCATTTAATCAATAGCACACAGAGGTTGTTTAAAGTAAAATCAAGGGTCGTACAGGGTCACACAAGTTAGACCAACGCAACATTGGCTACTCATACCCAGGTCATGAACTAGGAATTCTGTAGCTTTAAAAGGCTCATTAGCAAAATTGCTAATACATTATTTAACACATTAAGCAAGCAATGAAAGGCTGATGCACTAAGATGTAGATGTACGAAGGTTGGAAGGTAACTCCTTTAAAAGTAGGACAAATTCATCCATTAATGAAGCTACTAAGATGCTGGTAGTCTTGTCTTGTCTAGTGTGTGAACCTGGAGGTTTGTGTTGGACCTTCAAGCTGTTCATCCTCATGGGTGTTATACATGCAGTATTTCATAACCCACACAGGAAATACCATTACACATTCATACAACTATATTATGGTGTTAAACCATTTGTCAAGTGTTAAGCTAAGAAGAGTGTCTTCCCACAGGCCGTTACTCCTCAGTCTCACTGTCCTTGTTCTTATCTGTGATGTCTCTTTTTCAGCCCAGGGGTTAAATTCCTTGTGTGTGCACACGTACACGGCTAATAAAGCTGATTCTGATCATTATTATTCAATGCTTTTAAATGCCAGATGCAGATACTGACAGTCTCAGTTCTGCATCTTTCTCACAATATTTGATATTATTATAAATGTCTCTGAGACACAAATACTGCAAAATAATGGAAGCAAGGGAGGAAAGAAGAGCTTTCTCCAGTGTTTACGTTTGTACTTCATTGCACTAAAATATGCGCCAGCAGCTTAAGTCTTGAGTCTGCACAATCAATATAACAAGGTTTGTTAAAATATCTTGACGTAGTGATGTCACTCCTTCTTACAGTCACAGAGCCCATGAATATCCAGCTCACTTCCCAAGATGCAGCGAGTCAGGCTGTTATCTTATTCCATGTATATATGGGCACTACATCATGAATTATAACTGACCGTCATTATTGTGTTTTGAAATCCACCGCATGAAGCAACATCTAAATAATTCAGGCTTCATATGTTGAATGTCCATTCGGCCCCAGCTGATGATGCACATGAACATTAGCCAACAATCTGATCACCTTCACATGAAGCCACTGCAGCACACCCACCTGTGAAGCTCTCATCGTCCCTCACGTCTCTGTTTGAGTTTCGTCTGTCGCTGAAAGAGTTCAAGTCTCCGGATCGCTCGGACATAAGGAGCCAGCGTGGAGACTCTGGAAACACTCCAGGAATGCTGTGAACAAAGCATAAGTAAGGCTCACTCTTTGATCTTGTGACCTTTAGCCAGCTGCTTTTGGAAGGATTAAGACTTTATTTGGCTGTAAAATAGATTTTGTCCATCGACATGGAAAATAACTGATGTGGGTCACAAAGTATTCTTTATTTCTAAATCCAGCTTTTCTTCCAATTCATTGCCAGTAATCTTAGGTTAATCTCATTCTGTTGGGTTTTCAATCGCAATGAAGGTTTATCTTGTAACAGAGGTCTTAGAGCGACTGGGGACCTTAAATAAAACAGAGTTAATGCATTCTGACACGAGCTGAAAGGCTCCGTGGGATGAGGAGAATGTAATCAATCAATCAATATAATTCAACAAAGCTTTCAACAAGTCAGGTGGAATTAAATCACTTTATCAAATGACATTCAAGCTCCTGCCACGAGTTTCTGCATCCTTCTCTTGTATCTGAGAATAATAAACACTTGTATATACCAAAAGAAAATGTATCGTGTTTATAATTATGATGCATAAAAAAACATGGACGTGCATGGAAAATACAAGCTGACTCACCCGTAGCTGAGGAAGAGTGTTAGTGGGGCGGAGCCGGCTCCCAGCAGGCCCCTCCAGGACTGGCAGCCGAGGGCCACGGCCAGCAGCAGCAGCTCCCCGGCTACAGTCATCAGTCCAGCCATCATTGTCACGACCAGCCTCAGAGACGGCTCACACAGCTCCAGGCCTGAGAGGCAAACACAACATCCATCTTTTCACAACATAATCTTCACAGATCCCACTGTGCCAGCTGCTTTTGGTTTACTCAACAATAAAACTCCCTATAACAAATGTTTCTTTTGTGTCGTGCCATACAGTATACTTTAAATGTTTGAGATACTCACGGGTGATGTACAGAATGAGGTAGACTCCGGCGCTAGCGGCCGCCAGACAGAAACGCATGACGATGAAGATAGACGGGTACGGAGAGACACACACCAGCACCCCGAACACCACCGACAGGGTCAGAGAGGTCAGCAGAGTCTTGGAGCGACCGAGTCTGCAGGGAAACAGATAAATATTAGTTATCAATCCTTATTCCAAATAACCGATATCGAAGCAGCTACATTTAACAGCATACCAAGTGTGAGGTTGATCTGTGTGGGTGGAGCCTTTTGGCCTCCACCCTGCAGGTACTGTAGCACTGTAACTTTTTCTTCATACTGGTCTTAACAAACAGATGCTACGCTCGATTGGTGAGTGAAATAATGATGGCTTTTAGTTGATTAAACTGGCAACATCTCCCTTCAATATTCCCCCCAAACCTGTTTCCCTGACAGACTTTAGATGAGACAAGGCAGCAGACAGGGGTGGGATTATCTGTTATGTCAAAGGCCGCTTGAGCATGAACCTTAAAATACTGCATGTTGCCTGATGGAGGCATTGCAAATCTGTGCTTCTATTCATTTCAACCTCCAGTAAACTTCTTGTAGTGTGTGTGTGTGTGTGTGTGTGTGTGTGTGTGTGTGTGTGTGTGTGTGTGTGTGTGTGTGTGTGTGTGTGTGTATGTGTGTGTGTACGCGTGTGTACATGTGTGTTTTATTGATGAGTTG
>CAAKHC010002233.1:0-45977 GCA_901007825.1 Macroramphosus scolopax | reverse complement strand
CTGCTGATAACATATCAGACACACACACACACACACACACACACACACACACACACACACACACACACACACACACACACACACACACACACACACACACACACACACACACACACACACACACACACACACACAAACACACACAAACACACACAAACACACACAAGAAGGGAAGAGAGGAGGGTCAGGAGTCTGTCCAGGTTAGAACAACGATGTGTCGGCATGTTTGAGAAGACGTAGTCACCATTAGATGGATGACAGGACGGTGCACATGTGGCCACATTCCATCGCTACAAATCCAACCAAACCTTTGACAAGTATTAATGTTTACAGGCTGAATGACATTTCAGTACTTCTGATAAATAGTACTCACCGTACTGCAAATGTAGTAAAGTGCCACTAACATAATGTTATTCTATTCATCAGAGGATTCATGACAGGCTACAGAGAGAATCAATATCATCCTCGATACGACCAACAAGGTAAACATATTTTATTCGACCTGCTTGTGTGTTTAACCGTCAACACATTCTTCCTTCTTTTGTTTTGTTTTGTTATTAAATCCTGTGTATGAATTTGTAACTAAGACGTGCTTTTTGGAGAATCGTGTTGTGTTTCCTGTTAACGCTGATTGTTATTCTCCGTGGTGAACTGGTTAACTTCATTTGAAAAACCTACGGAGAGGAAAGTTGGGGACCTTTTTTACACCTGGCTGTGAAGGCTTATTTGTGATGTAAGACAGCTCTTTGCTCTTTCACTTTGAGTGCTTATACTGACTACAGAACTCCTCGCCTCTACTTATTTTATATTTATCTAGATCCCACAGACATTTATTATGACATAAAACATACTACGATTTGAAAAACCGTGTTTCGTGTTTTATTCCTCACGAAAGGAACGATTCTGAGTGTTTGTTTACTGTACTTGAACCACATTTGTTGCGCAAACAAGTTGTGATGTCACAACTTGGGAGCAGCTCAGGTAAACAAAGAAACTTCTCTTTAGTGGATGACTGTGAAACAGATAGTACATCCACTTCTTATGTAATCATAACAAGTATTACAGGAGTCAACAAGCATTACATGAAGAACACGCAGATAGCTAACAGACACACGAGTAGCACACACAGGGAGCAAAACAAACAGAGCCAGCAAGGGCACAAGGACGGGTACAAACAGTGAGAGTCACAGTTGATAGGGGTGATAACACCGGCTGTCCATTTGGATAATTCAGCTCACTGAAAAATAACATTAATGTTGAATCCTGGTAACAGCAGTATTAAATAGAAACAACTGCTCGCATGAATTTGTTTAGAACAGTCGAGCCACATGGAAAGTCATCACATCTGCTAACAAAAACAAATCTGCCTTCAGGTCTTTTAGTTTTAATCACATTAAGCCGACCCAGTGATTTACATTAACAGCTGAGCTCGGCTAATGTCGCTGTCCAACTGGCCGCTGAAAGCAAAATGATTTTAATGATCTAGAGAGAGAGAGACACTGAGTGAGAACAGAGGCCCGCTGATAAAAAGGCCTTGCATAATTGGAGCTCGTGCACAGAGACATAAAAGCTTGTCACATAATATCAATCATCATGTTGCTGAGACAGAGACACAACACTGCACACTGGGCAGGTAAAAGGGAAGCACCGCATCCGTCCTAGGGCGGAATGCTGTGGACGTCAGGAGGTTGGGAAATGCAACCAGACAAGTTCATAACTACTCAGACTGGTTTTGTGAAGGGTGCTCGGGCACGTTCTGCTTCGTGCCTATCGGAAGAACCGAAACCTGCATCTATTCTCCCTTTCGACATCTCAGGTTCCAGCTTGAACGGCGTCTAACCACAACTGAGGCTTCGCTAATTCACAGACAAGCTTCAATGGATTTTCACACCTAAAAACACAGTCAAAAGCATATCTTAGGTGAGGTGTGCTTCTAGTGAAGTCATTGATAATAGGCAGAGGCGGGGCTGATCGGAGGCATCCTGCTTCCTGCTCACCACAGTGAAGCAGCACTGGTGAAAACCTCAGTGAAAATCCAAGTATCTGTCTTTTCCTCTTCCAAACTCTGTCACTCTCTGTATGTAAACTGGAGGAGGGATGGAGGAATACTAAACGGATGTCCCCAGACATGCCTTTGCAAACATACCCCTGCTAGAGGATTCCTGCTCCGGCTCACTGCCCTGATGAGGGTTGCTTACCAATGAACTGGCCTAATACCACCAACTGAAGGACTGGGTGTGGTTCCCACATCCGTGGTCAGAGAGACTAGCTTGTGTGGAGAACTGCAGCTAAAAAGAGCAATCCAATGGTGTTACCGTGAAGTCCGAAAATGATGATTTACCATGTCCTTCAACATTAATTATCAGGCACAAATAGCTTTCACCTCCTCACTCAGGAAGCGCTCGCTAGTGTCCCACCACATCGATAATAGTGTTAACATTCTCCTGGCTGTAGTTACAGTGAACAGGTGAAAAGTCCCTGAAGAGTTGGATGGAACAAAATGAATAAAACACAGATAACATTATATAAATAATAGATGTGTGTTACATAGGAAAAGCTGGTAAACTAATGGAACCATAATGCCATTAATTAGTAATGATGAGTTTTGTGAGCTTGTCAGCCCTGCGGACCCTGGCGGTCCTGTGTTCCTCACACTGTCAATATTAAGTAACTCTCTCCTCTTAAATGAGCAAACACTTCCTTACATCTGATGATTTAAAGTATGTGAACTACCTGCGCGCATATAATGACTCACCATTGTTCACACACACACGCCTCTGCAGGTCGTGTGAAGTTCAGTTGGATGTTGGTTGAATGCGTCATTTAATCCACATTTTACATATGATGTTCATCCCATTTTCAGGTTGTAGGACGAGGTCAACATTAATTAGGCCGCCACTCTAAACTGTTGATAACTGATATGGCAAGAAGAATAATTGATGAACATGCAGGAAATACTGCAGCTGGTTTCATGAACATCATCAGCATGACGGAGTCAAGCAGCTTTTCCTGCATCTTAGAATCTGGGAATCAGATGTAAATCTGTAATTTAACAACAGATAACAGATTTTTTTCACACTTGGTGCAATCGTTCAAGAACATATATAGATAATGGTAGGTGTGTAGTGATGAGTCTGATAGAAAACATGACACACGATGCTATTCAAAGGTATGCAACGCTTCACATTTCAGCATATTTTCACCAGATATTTCCTCTTCCACTGTAGCTAATCTTCAAACTGCTTTCCTGCTGCTTTGCCACCGAGTGATCAGATGTGAGCAAAAGGCAGAAGATGCTAGATTGAGGCCTGGAGGTTGAAATGCTCAAAGCAGTTTGACAAATGTTTGACAAACCCTCTTTTGTACATTGTCACTGTGTTGTCCCTACGGGGCATTTTAAAAGCCGCAACGTATGTTGTCACACGTTTCATCCCAGGAGTTATGTATACGCTACATTTTTCAAAGCAAAGCTTTCAAGATGAACTTGATGCCTTGTTTTTCATTCCTTTGACATACTGCATGTTTGACATCACAGATTCCTGTGATGTCACAGTGACCTTCACCTTTTACCACCAAATTAAAACAGTTCATCCTGGAGTTGCTCATCCTATAGAAGTAGACGTTGGGACAAATTTGAAGAAGTAGACTAAACTTTTTCGCGGACAGCCCAATGAACGAACAACCCGAAAACATAAAGCCTCATGCCGCAGCCACCCGTGCACAGGCATTAAACATTTATTTTTCTTAGGATTGATTGATTGACAAGTGACTAGTGAACCAAAAAGAGAAATATGAGTAGGAATATAGAATGAGCAGGTGAACATGTAAGAGAAGCTACATTGTTATGGGACCTTCAAGTTTCAGAAGACTGTTTGTCCAACTCACAAATATGTGAATCTGCATTAAAGTTCAATAAAGTCTACTCAGCAAGACCCCTGTACATGAATACAGGATTTAAAAAACACAACACTTCAGCATTTTAAGGCCCTAAACTGATACATAAACAAAAAGGATCGCCTTCTCACTAGCAGCTTAGAAGATGAACAAGGCCAGCACCAGACTTAGAGAATGTAAGAGGCATCGCAAGCTGGAGCTTTACCTCAGTAACGATGTTGTTCCTCAGCCCTTCAGTTATGTTGTAGTCCCAGCCTGCCTCACAGTCCACCACGCTCGTCTGGCTGCCATTGACATACTGCTTACACTGGGATGGGCCACCGCTGTCCCCGGGTCTCATCCCCTTCTGCCAGGGCAGGGACGCATTCAGTACCTCAGGCGATGGCAAGGGCCCGGGCAGGTGGCAATGATGGGGCGGGGAGAGGGTGATGAGGGGGTCGGAGGAAAGCAGGAAGGCCAGAAAGAGGTTGGGCAGGATTGTGAGAGCAATCAGCACCCTCTGCTTCTTCCTGCCAAGAGCCAGCACCATCACCTCCCCTGTAGGAGGAAGTGAGGGTGGGGCTGGGAGGGAGGAAGAGGACGGGGCAGGCGAGGAAGGCACCGGGGAGGAGGGTAGGGATGGAGGGGGAGCGGGGCATGGCGAAGGGGATACCAGAGGTGGAGAGTCTGGTGATGTCATGATGGTGGGGTTTCAGGTAAAAGTGGAGAGAGACGCGGGAAAGCTCTGTGGGAGAAAAGAAATACAAAACATGAATTTTACAAGGCTGATAGAAAGGAAAGACCTTGGCAGAAAATACAGGATCTTACAAATCCTATGAAGCTCAACAGCAGATTTCATAGGACTTCCCTTGCCTCTTAAATTTTTTATTTCTTTAACAGCACTAGCTCTAGTTTGAAACATGCTTTCTCTGTTGCTGGCTGTCATGTGTGTGTTGCTGGCTGCTCTGTGTGTGTTGCTGGTTTGTCGGTGTGTGTTGAACGCTGGAATGTGAACAGCCTGTGCTCGCCCCAGTAGTCTCCTCTGTCTCTGCACATGGTGCTCCTCTGGCAGCCAGTGTTGCTGTGGTTTCCCTGCACAGGGAGAGGAAGTCGTCCAAAGAGGAATCCCAATGGGTTACATAAGAGCTTTAACAGGAGGGGGGAAACGACGTGGAGGGAATGTAACACACAGGGGCAAAGTGGCCTCCTCTGTCCAACCCATTATAAAAGAGAGGAGGGGTCCTACCGGACTGACAACACACACCTGCCCCGGCAGAATGACCACCACATAGCTGCTATGACAATGACAGCATAGCTTCAAAACCAGATGTTACCTGTTACTTACCCCTTTAAAATCTCGCTTTATATGTGCTGGATATTACTGCCCGTTGCCTCCTTCAAACATCCAAAACATTGCGGGGTGAGAGGGCAGACAGAAAAGAGCAGTTTCCCCACATTCACCGTGTCTCCTCCGCGCATCGAGAGCAGGCTGCTTTGTCCGTTGGTCCAGCATGAGAAGACATTTCTGTCCCGGACAATTGCCGCTTGTGGCAAACACCAGTGCCGCCTTTCAGAAGGACACTGTACTCCTGTTTTAGCTAGCAGTCCGTCAGTCTGAGATGTGATGATGCCCCCCGGGCGACAGTCGGAGGCGGATCTGAGACTCTTCTTCTATACTGTTGTTGGGTTTTTAACGTTTTTGTCCAGTCCACGTTTCTGCCCGCCGACAACACACAAAATAATGATATAATGCAGAATTGTTTCCGACATCATATTAAAGGGATACGCGTCGTCAGCCAGCCGGTCGGGGACAAAGAGCGGGTGAAAAACTGCATTGGGAGAAGCTTGTTTAAAGGGGCGAGCAGCTCCGCCGGTGGCACCACACTTCGAGAACAATCGGCTAAAACCGTCAGCGACGACGATGTTCCGCTGCCTTCGAAGATCGTATATACACATGATGGAAGTCACTCCGCAATAAATCTCTTTACTTTAATCCTACGTTTATTATTTGCTTTTCCAGTATGCCTAAATTGACAATGTGTATGAGTAATTACTCATAGTTGCTCATACAATTATAATTACTAATAGTCCAGGCTATTATAAAATCTGTATGTGATTACAACTGGTAATTGACGGGAAGAGGTTTCCACAGAACAATATTATATTCCTACAGGACCACTTGGACTGTGTGGCCAATTCATTTTATGATCACGTCAATTTGATGCTATTAAACATGCAAAAAGCTCATTTCACTTTTCATCATGGCGATGACTGAAGTTTCAAAAGACACAACATGCCTTGTGAACAATAAAAAGGGTGCTCAGTGAGAGGAATAGGATGCAGAAACATATTTGCTGACTGACTTATTTGCCACAAACAACAACTGAAAGTCACCCAAGAAAGTAAAACTAACTGATACAACGCATTTTTTGCTTTAGTTGTAATCAACATGTGTCCTCTAAGCAATTTGAGTCAGAGTGAGACGTCTGCTCTTCATCCACTCTGAGGTGCAGAACGCCTCCATTGGTCCTCTGCCACATGGTGGAGCCATCAGTCAGAGTCCACTGGAGTCAACCTGCTGTAAGATCAGAGTCCGGGCTGATTTGGGCGTGAGAATAAGACTGGAGCACTGGGCCATACTTCTCCAAGTATTTAATACACATTCTGCACTTCAGATGATTTGTCTCACCTTTGTCTCCCTCTCTTTTAACACATTAGGCATTTCAAACTTGTTTTTCAGAGAATATAGAGACCATTCAGAGGAACTAAACCACCTTGAATAATAAATAACACCGTGTTATTCGAGAGCTGAAAAGAAATCTCATTTCAGGTTTCTGGTCTTCTTGCTCTATGATACTATGGGCAAGAAATTCTGACAGGAAATATAAAAAATGTTCATTGACAAAGACAAACAATTCATTTTTACATTTTGTAATGACTGCTAAGCAACCCTCAATGGCATAAAGCCATTGGTTTTATGGTAGTTGCCAGTATTATCTAGACATTGGCAACAGATGTGTTGTTATTGTGTCGTTGAGAATCCAAACTGTTGTCCTTTTGCAGACCCAATAAACTTACAGAGTTTCTAAACACTTTAGTGCTCTTTCATTCCCATGATGATGGGAATAATGACACTACAGAGCCCCTATAAACACCAAGATATCATTACTATACTCAAGATATCTTGAGGGACATTCACTGCTATCAGAACGTGAGATCTTTTCAATCATTATTTAGACATTACAATTACAAAAACTGAATTCAATGAGAGGTGTCAAAAAGAGCAAATATGTGATGCGGAGGACATTCAGTGTATTGTTGGTTAGTCCAAAACCACTTTTGCACACATTCAGATGTTGAACTGGGTTCAACATCTAAACATTTCCGACTCGGACCGCCTTTGGACAAACATGGACGTCAAATATAGGTTCAATATTTGAACATCTGGCTACAGACACTTGTGGATGTCTATGTGCATGCATGGTAAACGGGTTCATTACCTTTGCGTTTGACCAGGACCCCTCTTCTCCCTGTGGGAGGGCAACACAGGTTCATTATTAAACATTTAGCCAAGGACCCATTTTACAGTCAGTGGAAATGCAAAAACAGCTGCATCCGGACTCCATGTTCTCCAGACATCTAAGACAGGGTCAATATCTGAAGCAATCTTAAGTGGTTTGACTCCATGGTGCAAAGAGGACACTAAAAGGTTACGGTTAAAACCATGTGATTGATTTTGTTTACCTTATTTTGAATGATAATTAATTTGTGCTCATCTTTCCAGCTCCTGGGATCCTCAACTCTGACCCCATAAGCAGAGCTGCAGACATGTGGTAAGAAAACTATTCTATTTGCAAGTGGTGAGACTTGTGTAGCTCATAGTCCACTGACTAATCAACATATAGCTGTCAAAGTGAGTATTTTCTATGAGACTTCTGATACAACGGTTGTAACTGTGCTGCAGTATCAAGAGTTTCCCATAATTCCTTGGGGCAGTCTCAGTCAAACTGAAACCAATAATCTGAAAAAGATATCAGATAGTATCTGGCAGGTTGCTGTGATAGGAAGAGAGTGACAGACATGGGAATGAGACCGGGCAAGAATTTGAGAAAAGAAATGCACCTGGAGATCAGCTTGTATCATCAGATAGCAGCTTAAGCTTAAAGTGATGCTTTGAATTCAGGGTGACTACAAAGAGGACAGCGGTGCATCCGTGGTCATAAGGAATATGTGCTTTATATATTTTTAATTATGGTCTAAAGAAATGGAATTGGGATGTTAAGTATCATCCAAATTATGCCCATAGTGCTCGTCCAGGAAACATCCCATATTTATGTTGAAAAAACTTTCATCCTGGCTTCTCAGCAGATTTCTTTTGGACGGCGTGTGCCGTACTCTCACAAAAACCCTTTCTCACTGACTATCCATCACCGCAGGGTTTTTTTTAGATATAGTGAGAAGATGAAGCAGAAGAAATGCAGGCATGAATGCACAGTTGCACAGGGCTGCCTTTAGTCTTGACGTCACGTGAAAATGTGTGTGTGTATGAACACATGGATTTAAAATGATATTTACCACTTTTAAAACATGTGCAGACTGCTGGTAAAAGTATCTGTGAATGTCCTGCCTTCGAAGACACAAGTTTAATTAACTGCAGCTCTAAGTTTGTAGCTGCTTCTCTGGGGTTGTGTTTGAACTCGCAGGGTTGCTGTTGGGTAATTTGTGAAGGACTAGGTGAAATACTGTCTTTCTTCACTCTGTTGAGATGTTGCAGTCCTGGGACCACAGATTGCCCCACATGATGCTGCGGGACATTTCAACAGACACGAGAAGTCTTTATGTGCTGCTCACTGCATGACAGGCAGTATCACACTTTTGACTCTCATTTGTGAAGGATGAGTTAATTACCGGTGACACAAAGCGCATATGAAGACGGTGTTTGGAGGTTACGGGTTTATCAGGAGGTCAGGGGATACAGTTTGGAAGGATTCTGACTGTTGTTATCAACCACACATTTCCTTTACTTGCTGAGTTTGGTGGGAATAAAGGAACAAAGTCTTACCTCACCGAGACACCACATGCGAACATGATCTTTAACACTAACCAGCATCTCTAAGTAACACAAGTGTATAAAGATGATGGCTGTAATAACATCTGTGCAGATGTTACCGTGTAAGTGACATTATTTTAAATAACAGGAACACTTGAATGAATCATCTGGTTGTATTGGGCCCTCCCAGCAGTAAAACTAATCTGGAAATAAAGACATTAATGAGATATTCATAACATGAGTTGTAAACCCCCTGAAAATCTAATATGATATAACAATTGCTTTGGGTAAAAGGTTTCTGCGTGCTTCCCCCACTCCCCTCCTCTCTGTCTCCTATCTCTGTGTCCCTTCACTGCCATCGCAGCCACAGGAAGGCCCTGGCAGCCCGAAACACTGATACTATCTCTGCGCTCCTCATCTCCATCCTCCGTTGTGTTGAAATCTTGCCCATCCCACAAAGGGAAACCGCTGGTGAACAACGGTCCATGGTATGACGTCCGTTTCTGTGGGTAGAACACTTATGGTAAATAGCGTGGCAGGTGCGCGCCGTGCCCCCTGACGCCGGATGCCTTGCAGATTTAATGAGAATAATCTGGTTAAGTGCAGCTTGGGGTTATATCACACCCTTATCTACGAGGAAGATGTGTTCTGTCAGGGTCCAAGGCGGAACAATCAGAGCCGGATGGTTTTGCATCTGCAAATTCTGTTTGAGAAAGCTGCTTTAACAATCAAAGACAAATTCCGATATCCTGCGTTTATATTTTAATGAATAATTACAATCAGTTGTCAGAATTTCTGTACATCAGGAATTGTTAGATATCAAATACAATACAGGCGCAAGACATTTTTCTATACAAGAGAATAATTGACAAAGTATCTGTTAAACTGTGCAAAATGATTGAATCATGAAACCTATTGACAACAGAGTCTTTACATCGCTGAAACTGTACCAAAAGTACTTCAAGTAGTCCCATAAAGTTCAATAGAGAGAAAAACTTAGATTCCATTGTATCCCCTTCAAACCGCAGGTGGTTGTGTAACCGCGTTGGGCAATAACATTTACAATAATCTTTGAAAAAATACAAGAAGTGTACTGTGGATGGTCGGGAAGTGTTTGTTGATTCAGATCATGAAACTAATCCGCCTTAAGGTGTAAATCATAGGTATATATGGATGTCACACACATGGAGTTTATTTGGAATTTGCTCAATTTAAACACACGCAGGTTCGTAGGTTTGGTTTTGGTTTGTCCAACACGTCGGATCAACTTGTGCTTCTCACAAAGCCCTTTTACAAATCTTCATATATACAGATTCACTTCAAGCATGTCGAAGGTTCCTGTGTGTTCTGCAGTCTCCACACTCACATTGCTGAATACACATGAGCATCAACCTTCTAATCCACCACACATATTTCTACAGAATAATGAGACTATAATGTTTCTTTTTACGAAAAATGCTCAGGTGCTTTCTTCATTTATTCAGAGCTGCTTGAAACTCCTTAAAAATGAGGTTTGCCTTTAAAATCAAGCAGGGAAACGGACTAAATCAAGAAGCACAGCCTGTCTATCTCCTCTAAAGTGAGCATATCTGGCTAATTAGCTCACAATTGACATTAGTAGCCGACATCTTTTCCAGAGGTGAGGTGTGTTAGCTGCAGCGTTGGCTTGCACTGGCCAAGTACATTTTATTTATATTCCACAAAATCATAGCAGATGTTATCAGGGCACTTTACATTCGGAGCAGGTCTGAACAGAACTTATTATTAACAAAGACGTGCCCACATCAACAAGCACTGAATGACAGTGGATTTGAAAAACTCCCTGTAGCTTTAATTAACCAGTATATACCTTTACATCTCTGTAGAATAATTTGTCTAATCTAATCTCGACACTGTATGTTTGTGAATATTTTCTGTCTTCCTCGTCATACAATAAAAGGATCACTGAATAGATTATATATATTTAGTCTTACTCCAGGGTCTCCTCTGTTAGAGAACACATACATGTAATGTAAAGTAACCTGATGCTGATATTAAGATGGTGACACCAGGTAGACTTACAAGGACATACACCAGGACAAATTCCTCATATTGTGAAAAACCCGATTTTGATTCCGACTTGTGCTACTTGGCTCTGTTTCAGATGCTAGACACCCCGGCTGCCCCCTCCTCAGTTCCCTGCAGGTGCCGCTGTGACAGGATGTGTTTGAGAGTGTCCAGCTCCTGTGTCAGCTGACCTATCCGCATCTGCAGCTTCTGGTTTTCCTCCTGCAGCTGCTGGGCCCTCTGTTGGGTCATCAGGATCCTCCTGCGGGCCTTATCCCGGCTCTTTCTCACCGCGATGTTGTTCCTCTCCCGTCGCAGGCGGTACTCTACGCTGTCCTTGCTGATACTCCTCTTGGTCACTGGGGCTCGCTGAGTTGGCAGGAGGAAGGGAGAGAAATCCTGCAGGGCGAAACATCATATATCTTAAATTTGTGCAGTCACAGTGATGCTTGATCATAAAATGCATCGGGTTTTATTGATTATCCACAAAATCAGAAGTCTCTCTCACCTGCTGACTGTTGGCATGGCTCTGGTGGTTGTTTGTCCCCCCCACGCTGGAGGTGCTGCTGAGACATGACGGCGTGTACGGCATGTAAGGCAGTCCCATCATCTCCACTGTGTCCTCCATGCCCCCCCTCACCAGTCCTTGAGAGTGGTTGTAAGAGATCATGTCCATCTCAGCCAGCTGATTGTTTGACCCAACCAGGTTGGAGGTGGAAGGGTTCAGTGTCTGGGTGTGGGGCTGACCCGGGAAGGAGCTCACCCACTCCTGGATGACAGAGGACACCCTAGAATCAGACATCTGTTGGGATTCGGAGACACAATGGGATTTTTGTAATCTCTTTTAAATAAAAAATAATTAAATGTAAAACACAGGAACGGAGATGACTGACATTAGCTTGCAGGACAAAAGGAAACAAGAAGAAGGCAAAAGGAGTTGACCACAGAGTTTGGAGACAACAGTCCTTTCATTTGCTACTACTTGTACAACTTTAACACATTTCAGGGGTAAATATTGCACTTTTTACTGCAGCACATCTATCTTAGTCCTTCAGCTACGAGTTGCATTATATATTAAGGTGGGTATGCCTTGTCAAACATTAAACTGCCCAAATAGCTGAAAACAATAATTGTTTATTGAAGTGATAAATTAGTCCTGAAGAGTAAAGACAGATACTGTATGTATAGGTCGAAGTCATAGAGAGAGTCATACAATGACCTGCAAAATAAAGCCAAAATAAACATAGCAGCTTGTAAGCGACAAATAGTGAACAATTTATTTGAGGTCAACAAACGATGCCATTGTACGTGTGTGTAACGCTGAGAATCCTTTTATTCCGTTTCCATTAATCCCCTCTTTTTAAAGTATATCTGAGCAGTTTCAAATAAGAAGGAAATACATTAAATAACCTATAAACAGTGTTAATTCTAATAAATAGTTCAAACCACAGCTGTTTTTTTAATAATTACATTTTCCTAATATCTTGTGTAAATATTTGTATTGGTGGTAGTGATTTTAAATTACACACGTTTTATCATGATCATAAAAATTTGCATGAATTATCTCACACAGATAACTTCGGAACTGACTTACCATAACTTATCTTCTCCACAAACACTTGTCTTTAGGATGTCCTCTTACTGCTAATGTTGTGAAAGGACCAGACCACTATTTCTACTCCATCTCTCTCTCTCTCTCTCTCTCTCTCTCTCTCTCTCTCTCTCTCTCTCTCTCACGCACACACACACACACACACACACACACACATACGCACACGCACGCACACACGCTCCTCTGGTCTCTGATAATTCGCTTCGTTGGAACAATGCAGTGCAACGCCGTGACGACATTGTCCCTCTGCGACTGCCGTAGGACCAATGAAAATCAAAATGGCTTCCCCTATTGACAACGTGAGTAGAGTTTAGCTAGATGCTAGTAAATAAAGCATTTCTTTTCTCTTTATATCATTTCTGTTACCTTTGTAAACCATTCCGATGAATGAAAGTATGAACGCAACTGTATTTGCTACGTTAGGCTGATCCAAATAAGCAATAGCAGCTGTTTTCTTTTTAAAGACCAATTAGCTAGCAACCAGCTAACGTTAGCACACAACTAAGTGGCCTTTTCTACTAAAGTTGCATGTCTTGTATTTGACTGTCGGTTTGGTGTTGGCAAGTTTACATTCATTTTGACGTGTTAACTGTCTCACAGGATTTGATTGACAGTGATTTGCCAAAGGCTGTTCAACTGCTGAATACTCTCACAGAGCAGGTACTTTAGCAGCAATTTATTTATTTTGTTGTCATCAAAATTGTAGAGATGCTGTACATGTTATTCTTCAACACAACTCTTGAAAAACATTTCTTCCAGGTGGTTTCAGTCACAGGTCATATCCATGAGCTGATAGCGAAAGTCAAGGATGGCTCATTTAGGACGTCGAATGTGAGTAAAGACTTCATCCGAACCCACCAGATATAATTGTATTTTTGAAAATAAAAGTAGGTTTGGAACGTTTTGTGAATTGAAGTCAGCTGCTTGAAACTCCCTCTAAACTGTAAGGGAAAGAAAAATATTTCATGGGGGGAAACTTCCAGCTGCAGGTTTAAACAAACTGATACATTGAAGTTCATCTATTTGACAGAGATCCAGTTCAGACACACATGATGCGAAAAGTGCTGAAACATGTAATGCATTCTCCAACCAGGAAACAAACAGTTTTAATACTTCTTTTTACCCTTGATTTTAATAAGTCATCTATCATCCATAAATACTCAATAGTTGTTGATCCATCTTTCATGTGAAGAATGGCAAAACAAGCAATTTGAGGGTCTGTGAAATTGTAATGTACAGTAATGTATTGACATTTTATATTGTAAATAGTCTTGTTTCTGTCTAGCTCTACTCTCTCTGTCCATCTTCTCTCCCTACAGGGTTTGTCTTTCTTGGACCTTCGGTATCACATGCTGCTCTTCTACCTTCAAGACCTCACCCACCTGATCAGCATCAAGACAGAAGGCGGCAAAATAAAAGACAGCGAGGCCTTGAACCGGGTGGTGACAGTCAGAACGGTGAGATGTTTGTGGAAACACATGGCAAGACTGAAATGATTCTCATGTGGCATCCTGACACTGTATTAAATTGCCCTTTTGCTCCTCTTTATTTAAGGTCCTGGAGAAGATGCGACCTCTTGACCACAAACTGAAGTACCAAATTGATAAACTGGTGCGCACAGCGGTCACTGGCAGTTTAGGTAAGAATGATGCGCAGCATTTCCGATCTAGTACACATGACTAATATCAAGCAGTGAGAATTCGCCACTGGTCCCGAGCGGTTTGGATATGTTTTATAAAATTTGAGATCAAATACTTCATCAGCTGTTCACCTCCATTCAGCATTGACTGAACATAAGTAAAAGTATCCCTTGCATGTTTTGTTGTTGTTGTTTATTTATTATTATTTATGATGACATGATCTTTCGGGAAATATTTTTTTAAGAAAAACAACTGAAAAGTTTAATAAAGATAAATAGTAATCTTATTGCCTTGTGGTGCAGGTGCCACCTTAAGCTGAACTAAACCTGCGTCAGCCTGCCTGAGAGTGTTTTTTTTTAAAGCACACCACTGTAAAGGAAAGAAGTGGATTGACAACACAAACCAAACAAGAGAATATTTCCAAAACAGAAGTCTTGCCCAGTTCTTCTTCAGTGTATAAAAACGTTGATTGCTTTTGTTGATTTCAGCTGAAAATGACCCCCTGCAGCTTCGTCCCAATCCGGGGAATCTCATCAGCAAAGTAAGACCCTTAAAACTGTGTTTTTTGAATGATGTAATCAGTCAGTCAACCACTGCTTTCACTCATTTCCCACAACTGCTTTAATCAGATTTATTTTCTTCCTGATTGAACAGCTGAGTGAATCTGAAGGTTCTGAAGATGAAGCTGAGAACAAGGAGGCCTCAGACAAGAAAGCAGCACACTCTAGTGGCAGGAAATATATTCCACCCAAGATTGCTGCAGTGCATTATGGTAATATCATTTGTCTTTTTAAGGGATTTTTATTCTGCTAATCATAAAAGTAACAATCAGTCCATTTAGTGACAGAATGGTTAGATTATGTGGAAGTTAATATGATTGAAGTGCAGAAACCTGTAAAGATATTGTACCTCATATAAAGTACCACTAATGTGGAAATTGTCACTCATCCTTTGTCCTCTAGATGGTGACATGACAGAAGCAGACAGGAAAAAGGTTCAGGTTGAGCGTCAGCGGCGAGCAGCCCTCAGGAGCTCTGTGATCCAGGAGCTGCGACAGCAATACAGCGACGCCCCCGAGGAGATCAGAGACAGGCGGGACTTCCAGAGTGAGCGGGAAAGCCGAGACGATCTACACAGGTTTTTACTTTTACTTTCTTACATATATTTGAGTTACATCAGCAGACAGAAAGCATGTAGGGAATTATGTCGTGTTTTCCAAACATCCTTGTTAAAAATATTTTGTTCCTCAGGAAAAAGTATGAGGAGTCAATGATGGTGCGTCTCAACATGCCAAAGCGTGATAAGAACTCCAGAAAGAGAGGCACGATGGCGATGACCGGCCAGCTGAGCGGGATCACACACTTCAGTGACATCAGCGCGCTGACAGGCGAGGGCGGGCAGGTGAGGAAAACTGCTTCATGTGAAAATGTACACATCTTGATCCAGACATCCCCAACTCATTGTGAATCTCCTGTTCCATGGGTTCAGAATGAAACAAACCTTTACTTCCTGAATTTGACTTGATGCTGTAGTCATCCCGACACTCTGACTAGAGTTGATTTATGTACGGGACCAAAAAAAAAACAAATATAAATTTATAGTGAATTTGACTGTTATGCAGCTTTGGCTGCCTCCGAAACCCGTCAATGTTGACCTCTTGTTGTGCTCAAAAGGGGTCAGGCATGTTTTGCCGGGGGTGCTCATGCATTTCGATATCTTGATGTATCAGTTTTCTAGCGCTGTTGTTTGCAGCTTCATGTTGTGCCTTAATACTTTATCTCATGTTTTAAAAAGGACTGAGTGAGAACGATGACTGGCCAGCAGCCTCATGCTGATGTCTGCTCCATCATTTATCGGAAAGTTAATTCAGTTTAAGAGGATTTGAGAAATCCATGTACTATGTTTAGACTTTGTACCGGACAACATACGAAGCCACTAATGGACATTGCTAACGAGCCCTTCTGCTTCCTGTAAGTAAATCTGTCCATTGTGGCTGCGTGTTCTAACATTGAACCTTTAATTGATGCAGGATGGGGATAATCCTCGCCCGAAGAAGAAGAAAAAACTCATGAAGAAGAAAACTAAAAGAAAAGGTGAGTCACAAATAATTTTCATGCAATTTAACTGAGTTTACCCAGTCTTAGCTTCTTAACTACTAAGATTTTACTGTGGCAATGTTCATTTAACTTACAGAAAACTCAGTTATAGAACCATAGTTTTAAAAGTTTAAAGTGACCATCACCCTGAGAAACAGAATGCATTCAGCTGCATTATTATCACTCATTTCCTTCTCTGCAGCTTTCAAGAAGCACCGATAGACCTGGTATCCACCGGACTGGAACATCTTTCTCAACAGCTGATATTGTTTAGTTACTAGATTTTATCAGAAAACTATCCACTATTTCTGGATGGAATATACACGTTTTTCACTATTTGTGAAATAAAACTGACATTTATTGTTCCAAGTGTCCTGCGTCAGCCTCTCATTGTTGAACCTAAAAGGATCAGAAGTTCACTGGAATAGAGTGAAAGTCTGAAGTTTATCCCCACTGTCCATGTTGCTATCAATGAGCTGATCATGTGGAGTTCCAGTACATGGCAGAGGACATAAGATTACAACTTTAACTTGTTTATATTCCTACCCACCGACTCAGGCTATATCACCACCTAGCAAATATGAATTCCAATTATTATCCAACAGTGCAGAAAGGTCAAAGACTTTACAGTCCAGTATGTGCAAACTTTAGTTTACTGCTTTGCATTGTCCAAAAATTAAATTTTCTAACTTCAAGATCAAAATTTGCTTGATGTAATACCATTAGTTTTTTGCAGTTGATTACTGATACTAAATTCATTCTTTAATGTGGTTCTTCAATGAACCAACAACATGCAGCATTATCATTCAGGACAAATTCACTCAGTCAATTTTTACACAATGTCTTTATTTTTTTTTCTAATTACAGACTCATGGGTTAAAAATAAAATAAAAAAGCAAAACATTTTTTTTCAAACCCACTCCCCCTTTCAAAAAAAGTCTCCACACAAGCCCCACCCGGACTTTCCCCGCCCTAAAATAACAGCTCCAGCCCACTCCGTTCATTAAATTAATCACCGCTTTTAGCTCAGCCTTCCTCAGACAAGCCGTGACTGCACTGCGCATAGTCAGAGCAAGGGGGTGCCTTAAGGTCCGCACTGTACACCCCAAAAAACACCCTTATCTCTGGTCCTGCCTTCCTCACTCACGAAAACTGCCTGCCACTCCGCTACGTAGGCTTCAGCTCTGTATAAAATCATGTGTGTGTTGGCCGCCTGTTGAGTGCCTTCTGTACTGTTGTGTATGTTGATCAGGTGTGTGCATTGGTGTCAATGTTTGTGAGTTGAAGTGTGAAAAGGACTAAAAGCTTCATCAGCGTTTGCTGTTGTAGTAAATGCCCGCTGTGGCGGCCCTGTGGTCGCCCTGCCCCCCTCCCCCGCCCCCCCACACGGACAGGATGGGGTGAGTGTGCATAGCGGGAGCAGAGAGAGAGAGAGACGCTGCGGAGACAGTGGGGGGGGCCTGCGCCACCTGGGGAGGGGTCGTCAGCCTCCACTGGTCCTGAAACCTGAAACGACAAGAAGTGGTCTAATATACAGAGAGAGGAGGGGTAAGAAGAAGGGGAGGGGGACAAGGAGCACATACGGAAGGAGGAGGGGGGGGTGGAAATGGAGTGGTTGCACGAAATAAAAAACATTGATGTCCTTCAAAAGAATAAGTGAGGCCATAGCTGACTTGGAGGAGGCGGGTGTGAATGTGCGGGAGGGGAGGGGAGGGGAGGGGGGGTTGACCGCACAGCATTGAACCCTACCCTCCATTAAAAAAAATGATGCATGTAAAATTCCACGCAACGCAGGTTGGTCACTGTCCAGACAGGCAAAACAATCTACGGTGAGATGAGCCGACGAAGAGGGAGAAAAACCACGAGTTATAAAATGCAGGGAGATTTTGGAAGGGTAGAGGTAAGAGGAGCAGAGAACAGATGACACAAAAGGGGTGGAGGGTGGGGTGGGAGGGGAGGGGATGATACACCAAACTTCAAACACAACAATACCCTGGCTAGCAGGAGTTTAACATGTGAACATTACATAAAAAAAACAGTATTCTTTCTTGTTGCTGCCCCCCTCCCTCCTTTTTTCCTTCCTGTTTTGGTGGTGGTGGAGGGTGAGTGGGTGGGCTGTGTTGGTGATGGTGTGAAAGCAGGTGGTCACCGCCAGACCAAAGGAGACACATCTGCAGCCTGAGATACCATCTTCTCTCTTTTTTTTCTTTTTTTTTTTACCCCCCCTCCAAACCGACAAAAAAAAGAAAAAACTGCCACAATATTCTTGCCCCCAATGGCCAACTTATACCTTACCAGGGCTGACCGCATCAACCTCCGCACACGCACGCTCACACACAATCGCACACTTGCGGCCAGTCAGTCTCTGTCCAGAAGAAGTGGGATTTTTTTTTTCCTTTTTTGTCTTTTTTTCTCTTCTGGGGTTCTCTTCTTTTATTGTGGGGAATGGGACTTTTTTCATTGTGTGTGTTTTTAAATGAGAACAGAGAGGGAGAGGGTTGATAGTAAGGGGACTGGGGTTGGGGTGTTTAGTAAGGGGAATACCACGATGTTGTTCGCCCTCGGCCCCTGGAAAAGAGAGAGAAAAAGAGGGTGAGTTTCTTTCTGGTTGGCTAACGAAGATGAACACCAATTTCCTGGTGTGATATTATATAATATATATATATATATGTGCGATTGTGGGAAGAGGATGGTCTGCAGAATTTGCAGGCCTAGAGGTAAACTAAAGGGGGAAACAATATATTTATATGTATATCAAAAGAAATGACAGAATGTTTCGAACAGTAATCACAACGTAATAAATGTACCATATTAACGGTATTGTGCCTTTGAAATAAGTGTTGCATTACAACATGAATCCGGAAAAAAACTACAGTACTGAGAAAAGCTGAAAGCAGCTTTGCCAAGAGAGGAAAGGTGTTTAAATTCCAGAAATAAGGGTAATGATTAGCGTGTGGGTGTGTGGGGGATGGCAAAGGCACTCTCTCTCCCTCTTTCTCTCTCTCTCTCTCTCTGCGAGAGCCGCATCTGGGGTCACTGTGGGGAAAGACCTTGAGGACAAACAGCACCACACATATACCCCAGCAAGACACAGTGCACATACATATACACACACATTACACAGTATTGGGGACATGGCTCATAACATCATTGTTACTCTTACTTTTGTGAACACATGACACAAAAGCCAGACAGGAGCCACCTTTTCACAGGTCACCCGCTCTTCCTCACATACACACAGCATTCAGTGGCAACAAACACAAAAAGTCACACTGGGACTGAAACCAGTGATTGTCGTCTAGATGCTGAGGTCAGGCTGCAGTAATGAACCTTCGTTTCTGGGAGTGAACGCTGTAAAACTGAATCTGGGTTGAAGTGTATATTAGAGTTGGGTTGCTTTCTGGTTCTGCAGGTCTTGTCCAGTCTAAAAGGTTTTCATGAAGCAGGTTTGCATAATATTGTACTGGCTGAAAATGAAAGAGCCAATAGCCTCTAAACACTAAATTGAACATGTATCACATTAAGGAATAATAAACTTCAGTGGTTTTTCGTTTGAATTGGTGTTAGGAATTAATGCTGCTTCCTAGCAGTTAAGTTGATGACCACTATAAGATAACCTTTTCACACTCACTCCGTTGTCTGATGACAAACGGAGAGAAATGCAACAAAACCAACTACATCATGAATTCAGCTGCATTAAAAACAATAGAAGTAATAACAGAGAGTGGGAGGCAGCATGGAGGGTTGAACACTAATAATAACTCGAGACAGTAACCCGCTTCGTCACACCAAAGATGACAATTCTCTGTCAGCTACAACGTTTACTGTGAACCCTGATTGAAAATAACAGATGATTTTACAGAAATTCTCAGCGTGGAGGTGCAGTACAAACACCGAGTGGCCTGGAGTCCCTGCATATCATGATCACAGGTCTCATAATGCTCGTCTAGGGAGCAGCTGCTGACTCAAGTGAGAAACCTAGGGATAATTCCTTATACTGTCACGGTCCTTAGCTCATTATCAAACCGGTTTAAACATTTTACACTGGCCCAACCCTAGCATGTGTTTGTATGTGTTCATGTACATGCAAGGATATACACACACACACACACACACACACAAAAAGACAGGTTCTTCCACTGCATGAGAATAGTATGTGGGTCTTCTGGCTCATATCTGCTCTAAATTGGGAAGATGACAACCATGATGTTAATGCATGCAATCCCAACAAAAATAGTTTTTGCAGCCAGTAGCCACAGTTTAAGAATGGCAAAACAAATTACTCCTGATTCCCCATTTTCTGTGCTCGTGCTTCGTCCTTTAAAACTATTAAGTTAGTAAATGAGGCTTCACTTCATAGTCTGGAGAAAATAACTGCTGGGGCCTTAGTTACATTCTTAATGTGCTCGTGAATGCAAATCCAACAAGCAATCAAAGTCTTTACTGTAAATCATAACTTGGACTGCAAGAGTGCTGAGAAATCTTCCCACGCTCAGATGGGTCAATGCAAAGATTTGGAACAAACCGTTTCTATTCAGCATGGATTTGTCACCGCAACAAGACAAGGCACCACTTTTTTTCAGATGTGAGCCTGATTCTGTTCAACTACAGCACTGTTATATAGACTAGTGTCGTTTCCCAGAACTTCACAGCCTGTTACTCTATTCTCCTTCCTCTTGTCTGTGGGGGATTATTACATATTAACCAATTCAGCCAGATACATAGTTCCACTATCAGTAACACCCACAAGGTTGTTTTCTGTTAGAAGTACAATTGTTACACTGAAAAACTTGCAGCCTTTTGTAACCTTGGATCTGTTAGGTATAATCTGAATCTTTTAACAACAGTTTTGAGACCAATGTCGCTTTCTGCTGAACTCATGGATCCAAAAATATGACTTTAATTCTACTAAATTAACTCCGTATCAGCTAGACAGACCTTTCAATTTCAAAGATCACAATGCATCTCCATGCACACAAAACCCCAAGCTAATAAAACTTTCAGTACACTACCCAGTTCAACTTGATTTAATACCCCACCCCCAAAAGCTTCTCCTCAAGTCTGTGTGCCTTGTCTTGCAGCTTGGGCCAAATGCCAGTGACTAAACTGGCGGGGTTAGAGTTTCTTGGTATGTGTGGGAGTGGCTAGGATAAGTGCACCGAGTGATTAGAGAGATTCTGACCTTGAGGTTCAGACAGTTTCTCACACAAAGGAATGAAAAGAGATGTAACCCTTTGTCGAATTTTGCAGAAGGCAGACTCACTGAAACGGGAATTCATTTCACAACTTGAGTCAGGAGCAAAAACGAAACAAGAAAGCACGCACAATAAATTGACCGAGTATCAGAGGAGCTTGGCAAACTGTTCAATTGCTGAAATTCTTCTACATCTTGCATTCTTCTCTCTACTGCTGCAGAGTCTCTTCATGAAAAGTTTTCTTTATTGAAACTATGTATCTAACAATAGCTCTGGGCTTTAGGGTTTCACATACAGGAGTGATCAAATCAGAATCTCTGTGTTAAAGCTCAGTGCATGTGAGAAAAGTTAGCATGCTAATCACTATGTTTAGCACCACATCTAGTTTCTAAGTCTCAGCAGAAAAAACAAGATGGCTTCACAGATAGAGCTCAACCATGGGGCTCAACAGAGCGTCCAGTGAGATTATTTGTCATCACAGCTTATAAAAGGGGACATAATGTTGTGTTTTTTTCGATTATCTCCACAACAACCACTCCTAATTTGCAAATAACCTCATTCAATCATCAACTAACTCTGCTTTGAACAAATAATGTAAAATATTGACAGTGGTATGGCCTTACAGTAAAAACTGCACTGGAACCCCATTGTAGAGCTCACAAGTGAAACCCATTGAATTTCATTCTGAGAACTCAAACAATAGGCAGAGAGCCACTAGAATCCCAGTGCACACCACTCTGATCAACACCAGGGCCTGTTGCTCAAATTCGATCCTAGTAATGGCCGTCAAAATTGTGAGCTTATGATTCTATCAAAAAAAAAAACATGAGCACCACCACAATTTCCAGTTGCAAAAGGGGCTTTGAACACACTACTGATGAAATGGAGCATCAAACGCAAGGCTGTGGGAGAATCAAGAAAAGTCACCAGGTAACTGGAATGGCATTTAATTTAGTAGCACTCTTCACACAGCCAAACCTCTTAAGTTATACAAATACTTTTCCAAAAAAATATTAAACGCTATCACTCATCAGAAGTGCCTGTTATCATTAAATTACAGGAAATTGAATTGTCGCTGATCCAAGTACAGATGGTACTACATACTACATGGTGTAAGTACAGCCTGGGAAGAACAAATTGATGTGCACGGAGTCTCTTTGCTTCCATTGAAATGGTTGTGTGATGTAGCATGCAAGAGCCCCTCGGTCCCACAGCTGATGTGATGAGATCTCCAAACTGACTATATGGCATGTTTGTGTGCCTGTATTTTCATTCTTTTGTTTTAATACCATATCCGTCTCACTTCGCAAAATAATCCCATATGATCTTCCAGTTCTAAAACAATTGAATTTTACAATGGCCATATCATGATTTAGGATTTTACAAATTTGTTGTCTAGATTTGAGGACTGGAATGAGCAATTTTCCTATATATCATAGTATTATTTTTATACTCTACTGTCCCTCGTCTTTTCATTTTCAAAACCCTTTCCTAAACCATGCTATCCTCTCCAAATGTCTGGAGGAAGGAAAATTTTCTAAACCAGCTTACGCCTGGGGATAGTGTGATAAATTGCATATACCTGCACCAACCCGTTTTTTGGCAGTTAAGGCCTGTTTTTACAAACACTGCATTCTGGGAATAATGGGGCCGCATTTCTCCAAAACAGTCGGGGCTGGAGGGATTCTCCTGTACAGCAGGGGTTGCTGTCAATACTGATATACTGTATTGGTGCAGAGTCTCAAGCAAAATTTCTATTTTAAGAATTGAATTTGATTTCTCAATGGAATCTATTGAATTATAGAATTGTTGTTTAGTTATATCTATCAAACTTGTCGTGAATATTACTCCCAGAACTGAATGTAAATTGATCATTTAGAACAGGTGTTGATCTTCAAGTTATGGTTAAGTTAATGTTACCATTATTAACGTTTTTATTGAGATGCATGTAAATAACTATCTTAGCCAAAGATTGTATATTTGAGGACATGGGCATAATACATAATGAAGTTATCTACCGCATTTCCTGTCGCTCTGACAGAACAAGTCGGCATGTCTGTCAGTAAGATGCTTACCAGGACGTGTTATCTCCTTGATCTATGTAGGTTTAAACCCTCTTTTAAAGACGGGCTTCGTGGCGACTGTCCACTATGTAAGCAGTGCATCTGCTTTTTCGGCATAAGCACTTTTATTACGACGTGTCTCTCGTTTTGTCACCCTGAAGGCTGCAGGGAGCGAGAGATAGTGGAAGCAGAGTGCTGTGCGCACGTGAGGACACAGCCAAGGTGATACAAATCATTAATTACTGTTCATATTAAAACACTTTAGAAGTACTGATAATAAGAAAACATGACTTAGTACCATTTCAACACCATTGTGTTGCTGTGCATTAGTGCATCACGATCTGCTACTTATATTGGTCTTTCCTATCCTTTCCTTTAAGTGCAAACAGTGAGTGTGACTCATGCAGGTTCAGTGCCCTCCCAATATGTGTTCTCACCTGAAGGCCCGTCCTCTGCCTCTAGGTGGTGTATAGCCACTGTAGTAGCGTGCACGTGATGAGAAGCTTCCTCCCCGTGATCGGAATCGAGCCCGTGGAAAGCCGCGGTCTGTGGTGCTGATGCCTGGTCTGTTTGTTCTCTTAGCACCAACCTAAGGGTAAAATTTAAGGAAAGGTTCATTAGACAAAAGGATTCATTTTGCAGAAATCATCAATCATAATCCTTAAAATGAATCTTATTGGGGGAAATCCTGCAGCATACCGTCATATACAAGTTTTATGAGTTAAGCCAGGATATTAAAATTCGAAAGTATAAGTAAAGCGGGTCCTCTTAAAGACCAACACACACAAACACAAAATCCACCCAGAACTGGACAACAATCAAAGTTATTGTCACTTTAATACAGTGTATCTGTATGGTGAAACCTCAGTGTGAGCATTTTTTACGATTTAAAAGTCGTACCTTTATCTGCCTTCCTCTGAAAAGGGACTCGTCCAAAGCCATGGCTGTCCTAACAGACTCTTTGTCTGCAAACTCGATATACGCAAACCTGTAAAAAAGAAGAAACGGCATGCAAAAAAGAATTAAAGATCAATCGACAACTTTCAGTTAAAACAAATTCAGAACAAACGAATGATGATAAATCCTGATGAATGCCATAATGGCTTACAAACTCACTTCATTTTTTGTACAAGAAAATATCGTTAACTTTTTTTTTTAAATACAGAAGTTACTAAAGAAGTGCAAGCAGATATCACTAAACGTTTGATAGAGTTGGTTACCCTCTATTTTTGTCCCAAAAACTAATAATCTGTCATCAACGCTACAGTGAAAACGTTTCAGATTGTTTTATTACCCCTTGGGATGCCCTGTGTATTTGTCACATAGTATGGTGACTCTGTTTACTGAACCGCAGCCATGAAAGTGAGCCTCAAGCTCTTCTGCTGTGGCACCGTAGTCCACCTGAAAGAGAAAGAAATTAAGGTAAGACATCAACATGTTGTTGCACTGATTTCTGAGGAGTCTTTCATAAAATAAGAAAGAGGTGACTGTAGTTGAGCTGTCATGGCAACAAAAAAGCAAAAGAGAGCAATACGTTTGCAAAGACAGACAATTGCTTCATTTAGATTGCCATGGGAGTCTGGTTTAAAATGAAAATCACCTAACTTTAGTGGCTTAACCTAAGCCGAATGTAATGAATGAGAGAAGAGTAATTTTAGGTGAGTGGTGCATGTATACAGAAGGTCAAAAAACGTTCAGTAGAGGTGAAGGAGTTCAGGAAGGTTAATTTAGGAAATAAAGTACAAGATACTTTTTTTTTTACTCACTAGCCGGTTGGCAGATGCAAAAATTCGATCTTTTTGTGTCACCTATACAGTATTTAATTGATATTAAGATTTCTAATATATTGTCGTTATTATCACCAGTTAAGAAATACATTGAACTTCAAATGAAAGTGCAGTGCCTGTAAAGAAGAGTTGGTCTCAAACTTCTACTGAACATATTTGATATGAAGTGTATTTCAGAGACAAACAAGTGTATTTGAAGTTTTGTTAAAACTATTCTAAGCTGCTAATCATTTTAATAAGTAAAAGACTCTCCCCTCTCCGATGTGGCTGTTAGCACTGTCATGGACATAGTTGAAGGGAGAGGTTCAGATTGAGCCTGGGACACGCAGGTAATGTGACACTCGCTATGTTCATGGTCATGTATTTATTTACAACAACATGAGTGGTTTGTATTCCTGTGTTTTTGGCGACCAGTGTGCGGTGAAGTATCATTTTTATTTGACATTTATCTAAAAGGCGACAAACAGCTGTTCATGTCTGACCCTGAACACACAGCTTTAAACCTGCATAGAGAAAGCCACCTAAAAAAAACTCTGTCTATGTGAGAAATGAACATGGAGCAATGACATGGAACTGGGCTCCTTGACTAAGATGAGAGACACTGTTCATACAAGCAGTGAATTGACAGAAAGTCATTTCTAACAGAATCTCGGACAAAGTGATCCAGGTATGGTGTCGAACTTCAGTTTAGTTATTTTTCATGGTAAACAGTCACAGGATTCGGGTCTAATTTCATAGCAAAGCAATGACCACAAATGTGATTTAGAGAATACACATCAATCCAATCCAGGCAATGTAGAAGTAAGTTGTCCAATTTTACTTCTGTAAGATGCAAAGCAAATATATCTACTTACATTTCCGACGTATATAGATCTGCCATCGGCTTCCATCTTTTCCTCGATGGACATGATGACAGGACCGACTGCGCAAGGGAGAGAGTAAAAATCAAATCAATCAAATGACTATAATTGTACACATTGCAGAAAACAAAATTCATTTTAGTAGCTAAAAGTCTAATTTTGTGCTCCTTACATTACTCTCTCAATTTTATACTTCACAAAACCTTAATTTTAAATTTTGTTGAAATTTGTGTTGTGGGAATATTGTAATTTCATTACAAGCCATTTTGCAATGTAAGCAATTTCGTGTCGTCATTCCAAAATATGAAGAACCTGACCGAATATATGATGTTGACGATTATGCAATTAAACCTGCGCTTGTATAACATGTGCTCAAATGGTGCTTGCTATTCTTGAGGGTCCAGATATCTTCCCATGGATGAGTTATGTCTCAGAGCCCAAATAGCTCTCAAGGTTGTCTCCAAAGCTTGAAGCTGCCAGGCACCTGACTGTTAAAGAGTGATTATATTTCTCTGGGTTACGTATGACATACAAATTTCCAGTTGCATACTAAAAACAGTCACAGTCTAGAGCCCTGTGCTGTTGTGGTTACAAGATATGGTGCAGTACATTTTTTGTAATTACATGCAATAAACTGATTTGATTCCACATTTTTAATGTACATTATAAACTGCAGTCCGTGCTTGAAATCGGCAGAGGCTATGAATTTATCATTGAGAATTAAACATTTTCTGCAAAGGCATACGATCAATTTAATATTAGTTTTATTTAAGAATTTAAATAGATATTTTCTAGTATTTTTGTATTATAAAAGAAAATAAGAATAAGAAGCATGGATAAAAAATACACACCTGGTGGGGGGCTGAGATTCATCTGTTTCTCCACCTCGTTCTGTAGCTCTTTCAGCTTCTCTGCCTCTTCCTCCATCTCTCTCACTCGGGCTTTGATTGCCTCCAGCTCCTGCAGCACAAACACAAATTTCAGTTCATCATGTGTTCAATGTCAAACAAGAAACATTATAATATTTTAGAACCATACTTAATAGATAACTGTTATAGCATCATCTGGAAAAACTACCAAACCTAGTCATTGAAATCAAGTCAGACAAATGTTTTCATAAAAACCCCTTGTTTTCTTAATCTAATCTCATCCAACTTTGAAAAAACGTATTCAACAAATCTGAACTTTGACTGATCCCTCGCCTTCACAATAGTAACAGTGGCTCTCATCCCACATATGATTAACCCCATTTCATATCATGCGGCACAACATTGGCAGAAGCTGCCTCTTACAAGTTGACAGTGACTCATCGAGACATGATATACCCTAATTCATATTCCTATTGATAGTTCCGTAGTTCCCTTAATTTTGATGTTTCATGTAGCTGCTGTTTAGAAATTGCAAGAAAAGCAAAATGACAGTGAAGACATATTAAACTGAAAGAGTAACACAAATTTCATTCCCATATTGTTTCAGAATAGAAGTGCACATTCAAATGAATTCATGGTGAGTACTTTGTGTAATATTTCTAATAATGGTCAGAAAAGTAGCTTTTAACACATACATTTTTAGTACCTGCACCTGATGCATTTGCTATTGTTATGACATTTTATAGGCGGCATTACACTGAACATCAGATTGAGTAATTGGTATGTGAATTAATAAAATACGGACTTGTTGCAGCCTTAGTGTTAAGCAGATTCAATCAATGGGATTTGGACACCTCGGATTGCAAGATTGATCAGATAATCTACAACCCAATAGATGAAAATGCTAAAAGAAAGAATGAACGCGATATATATTCCTATGTTGAACACAGCGATGGCAGTGTCCCCCTGACCAGCCTGTAAAGTGGTGCACTGCAGCACAGTCACTCAAGCTCCATCCAGGGCTATGCTGACAGTTACACACACCAGCATATAAGTGACTGCAGTGACAATGACTATTCATATAAAAGTAAAGCCGTCTTACCATCATTTCTCAGCCATCTTGTATCCATGTGACTAATTATACCAAAGCTGAAATATCAACCTTTAACATTCATGTATCATAATTGAGTGACAACAATAAAGCGAGAATGATGCAATGAACCATCCGGTACCAAGACTTTATGGATCCTATCTTTTGTCGCATATTTAGTGCAGCCTCTTTACCCCCCCCCCCCCCTTCATTCTCCTTGCTCTAAGAAAACAATGAAGGATCTAACCCAGCCCCTCAAATGCCGCAACCCCTGTATCTGCGTTGTGTATGAAGCTGAGCTCTCACTGCTCGACAGACAATTTTACAAACGTGAAACCCACCTGGACATGCTGCATAGGCATTACCGAGGGAACCTGCATCAATGCACATGCGTTGGCAATGTAAACTACCCCGACAAACGTGGACATAAGAGATTGCAACTGGTGCTCGCCACCAATCGTTGTCCAAAATAAACGTCTACCATCTCTACCCAAGATGTGTTAAACCCAGTTAGCTAGTTTTCCAGCCAGATACCCATCTTCTTATGGTAATGCATCAAGCAAACATAACAATAAAAGGTAGAGAACCACACAAAGGCTACACTTTGTCTGGTAACTAACGTTAGTTGTTGTAGCACGCTAGTCATTCTAACTTAACCACATTTAATGCTGGTGTTTATGTTAAGCTAACGTTAGCCTCGGTCATCTTCACGTGCACAGACTGGTACTTGGGATGCCGCATTAGCCAGCATATGGTGTGGGTAAAGATAATAGAAAAGTATCATTACCCTGAGGTAGGTCGCCTTCTCAAGCAGGTAAATATGCGGGGCGGCGGATACTGGCTGCGGCCTTTCCTACCCTCGCCCCTAACTGTCTCCTACATCTCCGTCTCGCATTTATTGCGACGAATATTTTCACCCTCTACGGTTCGAGCTGCTCCTTGGCGTAGAGAAACTGGCGCCGCTCTTGCGCCAAGATGGCTACCGATACCACGCATGTCACCACCCATTTCAACTGCACTGCGTGAACCACAATGGCGGTTAATATCGACCTGGCGATAGCAGTAACGCACACAGCATGTGACCCAAGATTTGTGGAAAGTGTTAATAAAAAGACAGCCTGCTCTCGCTCAGTAACCACCCCAGTATGGACACAGTCCGTTCACACATTCACGTTTGCTCTCACAGATGAAACAATGCCCTTCACTTACCGGGTCTTCAATTGCGGCCTCTCCTTCCTCTAACCCCGGTTCTTCGTCACCGACCCCCGGGTCTTCCAGTTCAGGATGCCCGGGGTCTGAATCTAGTAGGGATTCATCCGCCAGTCCGTTACCGAACTCCGCCATCGCCCTGTTCCAAGCGTTTCGACGCACCGCGTGGCCAAACCAACGTTGCAGGCCTCTACTCACACACAAGGGGGAGAGTGAGTGGGGCGATGAAAAGAAAAAAACGGCGGAAACGCCGCTTTGTAAAGTTAAAATGGAGAATAAAATACTAGCTAGGGTTCCAGTCACTACTGAAAAGGCATAAACCGTTAAAAAAAAAGACAAGTTTATCTCGCCAACTGCAGGCAATGGTTCTAAGCTATGTCAGGTAACCTGGTTGTTTGACTTAATTGTGTGTAAAAGAAAGACGAGAAATCTACTCGAGAGCGGCGGCGTCCCTTCGGTTCAGTAATGGCAGCCGGGGCGGAGTCAAGTGCTACGTAACGCGAATGCGTACAACTCTCAATCCTATTGGTCATTGGGGGATACTGGACAAACCCAATCATCGCCAGCCGCGTTTCTATTGGATAATCGAGCAGAGAGTTTCGGTTCACAAATCCTATCTGTGTTTTAAATAGGATTACGTTTCAGCCAATCAAATCCCCGTCAATGTTGACTCTTCTGTTGAAACCAGTTGTTCAGCAAGTTAATACCATCAGCGTGCGACATCAGAAATCTCGGTTTAAATATGCAACTCAGGTAAAACCCCAAAGCATTCAATGATTATATTGTGAATTCAAACATAAGCGACAAATGGAAAAAAGCTACGCTTTAATTGGACATACTATGTTGTTCAACTGATTTTATTTCTTTTTTCTGTATATCAAAGAAAGCATAATGGAGACCAAACACAAAAAGGCAGATACAAGTGATGAGGAAGAAATAAACTTAATCAAAAAAAAATCTAACAATTATTAACACTGGCACTATTATTGTTCAATATTCCTAAAGAAGACCAATCGCCTGCTCTTTTGAGCAGAGGTGGTTTTTAAAACAAATATGGAGCAATAATAGTAAAAACAGTGATGAGTAGTAATGATAAATCGTATAAGTAGTAGTACAGTTATAACAATAGTGATAATCAAAGTGACAATGAAACGTAAAGAGAATAAAAAGCAGATCTCCATAAAAACCTATCTAGTTTGGACAGTGCAACACTGTTTCTGTGTGTGCATGTGTGTAATCCCAGTCTTGAAGTTCAAGCACACCAGCCCTAGCTTTACACACAAGATACAGTTTTCCAACAGGCGTACAAATTATTACTCATGAAAGGACATTGTTGCCCTCCTTGTTTCAAAAACCACACGTGACTTTTCATGTTGCGATAATGGCTGTGTTCATTTGAAATGTCTGTAGCTTGTGCAAAAATAGTGGACTAGTGCAAGTGTCAAGCCGTGGGATGTCCTTTACAGTTTGCATTTGCGAACACCTCTCCTGCTCACTGTCGACCACAAGATTGCTTTTTGGTTTTTGAATGACAGAAAGCAAAGGGAGGATTACTTTGGAATATCAGTTATTTTAATATATTTCATTTACAAAAGTTCATGTTTTTTAGTTTTGCATTTTGTTAAAACTATCAATAGTAACATTAATATACAACTTAAATGGAAGGAAAACATCTTTAGTATGTTATGTGTCCTTCAACACAGCACCATCTTATTAGCTCTCAGTCAAAACATTTAATGTTCTCCAATTTTCTTTCTGGAATTGAGTATCCATTAGTCCCTTATGGATACTGGTAATAGGCAACTTTCTCCCTTGTTTTGGTTTCCAGATATCAGATCACATTTCACAGCACGAGCATTACCAGAATTAGTAACTTTTTAAAAACTCAAAAAGAAAGAGCCCATTAAAGCCCTGTTCTCTTGTTATTGAGAGTTTTGGCTTTTGACCTAAATTAAAATTGGTTAGTATTTGTTTCTATTGTTTTTCCTGTGTAAGTAAATCAAATTAATATTCAACTTTCTTTTGCACAGTATTCACGGCAGAGCAAATAAGAAAATTTGCAAAGTCAGTCTGACCTTCTGTGCTAGATGTGACTGAAATAAATTCAAAAACTTTTCCTTGGAGGATCACCTGGGCTTGAATACATAAACCTGGTGGCGTTTCCTCTTAAGGCTGTCATATTTCTAACACACCTACAGCAGGTGAGAACATTTACTCTGACAGTTTTTAAGAGCTGCTTTCCAAAGTGAGTGATACATCAATTGCAGGGGGGGAATTGAAATCTACATTATCAAAGATTTGTCACAAGAACAAGCTTGTTGCTAATTATGTTCTTGGCCAAGATAAACAAACTACTGTAACAGGCAGGAATTGCCATGTTCTAGGAGAAGAATATAACTTTCGGACACTTTCTCCCCCACAAACAGATGTAAAAGCAATTGGGAACAGAGCTCTTCTTCATTTATATACCCAGGTCTGTTTGTTGCACAATATTATGCTTACACCTAAAGCATTTTTCAATAGACTAGCAAAAAAATCAATTTATTTCACGTTTTATATTAAGGCATCCAACATGCATGAATGCATCTTTCGATAAAAAGACACTTGCATTAGAATGCTTAAAAACATTTCAAACAATGTAAAATGTCTCAAAGTGCGGTATGCCAAGATTCTACTTTCCTCATACTCTTTTCGCCCTGTTTATTTGGATTGTCGTGAAAACTATGAACATGTAAATGGGGACAATTTACCAGCCCTATTCTCTGTAAAGTACCTCCGTTATATCCCAAATGAGCAGACACAACACTCTTCAGCTCACACTCCAGTATCAATTAGAAACAGTTACAGTCAATACCAGTTCATCCTCTCCCAATGGTTAAGTCCGTTCATATTATATCCAAGCAATTTCTGCCCTAGAAGTGAAAGCATAAGAATTCCACAGGAGCAAAGCGGTGGTTATTTCTTGGAGTAATTCATATTATCATCCCAAAAAGTGTTTCTGGGCCAACTGTCAAATAGCCGCTTCAAAAGAAGAAACATATTTGTATCAGTCTCTAGGGTAGAATAGTTCAAGCATGGCAAGTTGAGTGCCTTTACAAATTGTAGGAAGGTCATCAAACTAAGGTAATATATATAACCACAGGGTTAGGACGAAAATAGTTTGGGAAAAGTGTGTGTGGATCTGGGGAAACTTGAGATGTAATCATCACTTATCATACAGCATCTGATTAAGTGAGAAGCAGCATGGAAACAGTTTGCTGTTGTATTTGATTCTAGATGAACTCTACAGATTAAAAGATTTCAGCAAAGGTTGAGCAAGGGGGGTCGGGTGCAGGGAGAGCCAACTTCAAAAACTAAGGAAGTTGTTTTTTGAGGAATAGAGCTCAAATGTATTTATTAAAATCTGAGGAGCCCAATGGGTCCAATAGTCAGTGTGCAGACCAATTGTGATCTGAGCTTTAACTGTTGCTGGTGGCCGTTGACGGTGGCAACTCAATCTCCCCTCCAGAACCAGCACCAGAGCTGGATACAGGAGTGGACTGTGAGACCTGTGAGCTCGGCACAACGCTGCCAGATCCGCCATTACCGGTTCCGTTTTTGATGACAAGCGTTGTCGGCTGGCCAAAGTTAGTGGTTCTCAGGGTTGCCAGATGACGTGGAGAGAAGACATGGGCCCTTGCAGCAGCACGGGATTCAAAGGAGACATTGCAGGCATCACAGCGGCCGGTCAGGGTCTCCTTCGACACTGACTGGCCAACCATCGGACAAATTGGAGATTCAGTTACTGTCAGCTGAACAGGTTTGGGCAGGATGGGACGATTGGCTTTGAGAGCATTGTACTGCAAGTAGCTTCCTGAGCTCATGTCCACTTTCCCACCTTGCAGAGGAGACTGAGTATGTGATGGGGGAAGGTAGGGTCGACAGACAGGACAAGAGAGGGAATAAATTAGTCAGATTTCTGTTATACAAAGTACATTTAGACAAAATTCAAGCCCTCTGCCTAATTCCTATAAACAAAAGTTAAAAAGCCTGCTTGTACCTTGCAGAATATTTTATATAAACACAGCAAAATGTTTAATCTGACAATATCCTGAGCACTCAATATTCATTCTGTAAATAATCAATATATGCTGCACTTGACGTACTAGGGCCTTCTGTGTTTATAAATGCACAATCATTATTAGGCTCTTCTAAACTGTCAGAGAGAAACAAAACAGTAGGGCTTGGAAATATAGTTGAACTCAATATCATAACATTAACTTACCATTAAACTTAACCATTAAAGACTATTTGTCTGTCATAGTTAACACATTATGGCATATGTAAATATCACAAAATAAGCAACATTAAATGCAAAACTTTTCAAACATGTCAAATAATTTAAGAATCTAATTTTCTGATTGTAATTTGCTTGAATTAATGTAATTTCATAAAAGTTTTATACACAATGCATTAAATACTACAATGTGATAACTACAAAAAATACAAAATATGTAACAGAATACCTAAAATATATCTCAAACAACCACCTAGAAAAAAATAAATGCAAGTCTACTGCCCAGCATACCATTTTCTCTTGCTGTAGCCTCCAGCGCTTCTCTTTAGCTCTGGTGTTTTGGAACCAGATCTGCACCACCTTGAGCGGGAGGTTGAGCTCTGTGCCGATGGCCTCGCATTCCATGGCATTAGGGTGCGCACAGGTCTCATAACAGGACTGCAGGATGGACAGTTGTAGGCAGGACAAGTGTGTGCGTGGCCTACGGCTGGATGAGTGGGTAAGAAAGCTGCTTTCTATTGGACTCGGTTTACCTACAACCGGGGTGGTTGGGATGGTCACTTTGACAGTGATCGGAGTACTTGGGCTGACAGGCGCAATGCTGGGGGTTGGAGGAGGGGCGATGGGGCGAGGTGTTGTGTGAGTGGGAAGAGACAGTTGTTCTCTAGACAAGGTGTTGATCTTAATGGGGACTTTAGGGGTCCAGTAGTTAAGCCCATTCTGTTTTTGTGGCATCACTGTTGTGGCAGGGGGCCTGTTGTTGATGGGTGTTGTTGGCAGCTTGGGCACCATGCGGTTAGTTGTTGTCCGTGGTCCAGCTTCCATCTCATTCTCATCGTCTCTCTCATCATCAGTTTTTTCCTCCTCACTCTCCTCATCTAGCTTTCTCTTTTGGGTTGTCCGCGAGGCAATGGAGATGGGGTCCTTGGGTGGTGCCAGAAGGACAGGGACGTTGACTTTGGGTGCAACTTTGACCATAGTGACATTGCTGGTGGTTTCGAGCTTGGTCTTTGGCACAGCAGAGGCACTGCTGCTCACAGGAGAGAATGTAGTAGAGGAAACAACCTCCTTAGGCTTGATAGGAACTGGGAATTTTTTCGCCAAAGCTGGTTTGCCGAGGTCCTTTACTAGCTGGCTCTCAGTCTTAATGAGGGTGCGCACAATTGGAGTAGTTGTGATGCATCCAGTATTGTTGCAAACAGGTTTGTTTGAAAAAATGGGTTTTGAAAGAGGCCAGGTAAATTTGATGAGGGGTTTCCCAACTGCTGCCAGTGTCCCGTCACTAATAAATCGGACCTCACCCTTGCGTTCCCTCGCCCTCATGTTCTGGAACCAAATCTGAACAACCTTTTTTGGAAGGTGGACCCATTCTGAGATCTGCTCAAACTCATGTTTCCCAGGATTTGGGTCTTTGAAATAGCAGCCATACAGTATGTCAAGTTGTTCAGCTTGAATGATGGTCCTTGAACGCCGCATATCCCGATACCGTTTCCCTTTTGACTTTCTCTGCTGTTGCTCGTACTCCCCATCCTTCTCTTTGTCGCTTTCCTTCTCTCGCTCTCTTTCTAATAGCCTGGCATTCATTTTCTCTGCTGCTCTCATGTAAATAGTAGACTTTGTCATGTTATTGCAGTTGACCAGACTCATACTGCTGTTGGAAGAGGGCACGGCAGTAACAAGTTCAGGTTTAACCTGGACAACAACCAGACCTTTGGATGTGGGCCTCAGGCCAAGCCCATCTAGCAACTGTCCTTTCTGTGCTGCAATTTTATCAGCAAGAGATAATGAGGAAGAAACTGATTTTGAATTGTTTTTGCCCATGCTGAGATCCAGAGCAGACTCACAGTCATCACCATTGGACAAGTAGTGAGAAGTTTGGTTGTGGGTAGAAAGTGACTGTGAGAGAAGAGAGCTGGAGAAGCGTGTGATGGTTGGTGGGTTGGAAAAGAGAGGTACTTTGCTCCCATCTCCAACCATTGATGGAGTAAGAGAGAGGACATAGGGGCTAAGGAATTGAGTCGAAAAGGGAGTGAGAGACAAAGGAAGTGCGTGAAGAGCGCCACATGGAATTTGGTCCATGGAGTGAGACTGTGAACTTGGAGGATCCCCTTGGGCCTCCAACTCAAGGTCCACATCTGGGTCCTGTCTCTCCTTTTTTATCTCAACCTCATCACGTTCAAACTCTCTCTTTCGTTTTTTCCTCTTAGACCTCTGACCCCCTCCAACCTCCTCATCTTCATACTCATCCTCTGCATCGGAGAGAAATACAGTAGTGGAGCGCAAGACTTTTCCTCCAATTGACCCCTTATCACACTGGACCTGGCGCTGCGTCTCATCTGTAGCAGGGCTCTCAGGACCCTCTCTAAAAGATCCGTTCTGAGTTTCTTCATCTGACACAATGACAGAGGTATAGACATCATTTTCTGAGTCAGAAGTCAGACAGGAGTCTCCTTGACCCCCTCTTCCTGATAATCTCCGTCCATGCTTCCCCCTGGTGCTAGACAAATCGATTGCCTGACTGACTGAAGCTTCAACATCATCTTCACCTTCTGCTATAATCAGTGAGCTTTCCTCATCATCAAAGTCATTGTCAGAGCTTTGAGCGGTCCTTGCAAATCCTGCTATGCCTTGCAGATGCTCCAACTCTGTGGCTCTCTGCCTTTGTTTGGCATGTCGGGCTTGGCCAAGCCATTTCCGTACCTCTTCCTCAGAAAGCCCTACCTCTCTGCCCAGCGCCTCACAATCCTCACGGGGAGGACTAGCAGCATCAGCCTCACTTCGTGATTCAAAGAATGCCCAAAGAACCTCTGACTGAAACTCTGACATCACTGGAAGCTCTGGATAAATGGATCCCATTGTATGACAAAGAGGCCGAGTTTGGTTGTTAGTTAAGGCATTTGTACTTGGGCTGGATTTTGGGGTACCAAGAGAACCACAAGGGCTTGTGCCTGTTTGAGATTTTTGAGGTGTAGAATCGGGACTAAGGGTAAGATGTAAATTTACAGGACTGAAGCTGGAGTTGCTGGGTATGGATGCAGTAGGTGAGAGGTTGTTATTGTGGAGGCTTTTCTCTGTGCCTGCTGGGGAAAGATTCAGGCAAGCTGCTTTATCAACGTCCAGGTCTGTCAGATTGGTCGAGCTTTTTACATATTTTGTGCTATTGCTAGGTGCCTTTCCGATGTCTTCCTTACTTTCTAACTTCACTTTGCATTCAAAATTTGGACCTTGTGCTGATTCTTCATCATCCACTTTTTCAAGTTTCACGGTCTTCATGTTCTCTTTAATCCAGTTATCCCTGTCCTTAATCGTATCCGATACCTCATCTTCAACTGCCTCCTGCCTCTCTTGGTCTCCGTCACTCTTTAAACTCGGTTTTTGCTCTTCTGGGCATGGCTGAATGTTTGTTGGAACTTCAACACACGGCCACTGGTTCTGTATGCTGTTAAGTCTTTGGGTTAGGAGGGCTTGCTGGGCTGTGCTGAGACCTACGAATGGCACACACTGGGTAAGGAGCTGTCCTTGCTGGTTCTCTGGGTGCTGCTGGGTTTGGGCTTGGAGCCCATTCAAGATCAAGGGCATGACCATATGAGGCTGAGGCACAAGCTGAGAGGTTGCAGCACCAGGAGCAGCACCAGGCGCAAACATGGAGGGGAGGAGGGAGTGTGACAGTGTGCTGGGACTAGAAGTAAGGAGGGTGAGGAAGGCTGAGACTGCCTGCGCTGAGGCCACAGGGGACGTGAGGAGGGCTGGAGCCACTTGAGAAGTTTGAATCTGCTCTCCATCTCTTGCAGCAGTCACCATCATGGTACCAGGAGCAGTGCAGTTGGTGCTGGTTCCACTTCCAGATGTGCTCACTACAGTGGTTGGAGCACCGCTTCCCAAGCCACCAGCGGCCACAGCACTGTTTGCAGCATTTGCAACATTTCTGCTGCGGGCCTGATGCAAGACAGATTTCATATGGCTCTCAAGGGTGATGGAATGATTGTATGACACTCGGCATACAGCACACTGGTAGGGTTTGTTTGATATATATGGCCGAGACAGGACAGGAACTGAGGGAGTTTGGGGATCAATTTCCCCAGCAGAGCCTGTTGTCATCCTCTGAATGTGGGATGCAGAGTTGTAATGGACACTCAAGGCAGTTCTGCTGGGAAAAGATTCCAGGCAGGCATTGCATTTGAATAACCTGAAAATTGACTTTTCAATAGTTTCTGGGATTTCTGCATTTCCAGCTGCATTCTGCCGTTTGGCCGCTGTGAGTTTATTTCCCTCATCTTCTGGCCCTGGTTGTGGCTCAGCTTCAGCTCCCTCCTGATTCAATATTCTCTCTTTCTCCATCTCTTTGTCTTGAAGCATCTGGCTAGCGTCTGAATTATATTGGCAGGGGTCTGAACTGATGTCTTCAGCTGGCCCCAGTTTTAACAGAACAGCACCTGAAAAAGCAGACACAGGTTTAAATTTAAGATTGAGCTGAACGCTTAACTTACTGAAACGTAACATTTGCTTTCAGGTGCAGCAGCAAGACATTTCTCTGTGGGTCAAAACAATGCAGATACGGTTCATAAGTCATTCAGCAATGTTTTCTTAATTGAGATGGTGAAATATCAAAATAACTAAGGGCAAACGTGGTTGTTTTTTTTTTTTTTTACATACACAATTGATTTGTGAAAATATATTTCACACGCTAAGTGCACATAAAGGTTGATATTACTGCCTTAAACTTTGAATTGCTTACACTGTCTCTCTGTCTCTGTCAGTGTAGGAGGTTTTGGTAAATACAATGGCTCTTGGAGCTTGAATAAATGATAAGCTACTTACAAACTGGTTAAATAAACAATTTCCTAAGATATCCCATATTTGCTAAGCAACAGTTTTGTGCAAACGGAATTAAAGGCCTGTCCCATATTGACGCCTGCCCCAAATATAGGCCAGCTGAGCTCAGTGATTAAGGCAAATAAAAGCTCGGTTTTTAATTGAAGTTTTCTGAAAGTCATGTACGTCATTACAATGACTGTCAGGAAATTACAATGCATCATTTGTTGCTTTAAATTTACTAATAAAAGGCAGACAAAAAAAAACAAAGTCTCCATCCAAACTCACCTGAAGACTTTGAAGCACTTTTGTTTTCTTTTCCCCCACTGGCACCCTGTTTTAGAACAGCCTGTTGAAAGAAAATGAAAGGACGAAGTCAGCAAATTCAACTCTGCAACTCAGATGAGCTGAATGAAATGCGGGCTTTAATCTCCAAAGCATTCGGGCGTGTCTCATTGACGTTTGGCTTTATTAAACATAGTAAGCCTTGGTATCCTTTCATTTGCAAATAACCCGGAAAGTCAATAAATACAGCATGTAGTTTACGAAATTATCTTTGTCTTTACACAAATATATTGGTACATTAAGGGCTCTCTTTTCTATCCACATTTGAGGACTACTCAGCAAATAATTTCAAATAGAATAACTGGTAACCGGTTATTCCAAACAATCACATCTTCAAATTCATATCAAAATACTAAACACAGAAGTGGATTTACACTCAAAAATGCTAAAAACACAACTAACGTCTTCATCTCAGTTTACAGATGTGGAGGTTTGGCGTGAATCTCAGTAGATATCAAAAAGAACTGATACTTCGTCATCAAGTCTAGGGAAAATTTGGTAAACCTTTCTATGGTTTCTATAGTGTTAGTTGACTGTGGATAAGTTACATCCAGATCCAAACAGAATTTAACTGTTAACAGGCAATGAGAATCTGTAAATAAACCTAAACTGTTTAGGATGTATGTATTTTGTCAGTAAGATGATGGCGTACCTGGGCATGAACAATTAGTGGTACAATGTGAATTTCTACACTATCTGTGAAAAAGTTCACGGTAATGAAGAGGAGAGAAAAGAGAGGGTGTGGCGAGCGATTGTTTTCTTTGAGCTGAGTTAAGCCATTTATCCAAGTTTCACCTCCCGCTTTTTGTATCATATTCTCAATCCAATGCAAAAATACACTACGTGTGTATGTTTTGTAGTCATCCATCCACTATCTTATCCAACATTACATTCTGTTATGCCAAGGCTCTTTGTAAGAGACATTTTCTAGGCCACTTGGTTGGAAACAAATCTTGCCTCTTTTTAACTTTAACAAAATAACTTAGAACTTAATATAATTGAATAACCCTTTCTCATATGTCCACCACGACTTGTACTACTGTGGGTGAAACAAAAAACAAATGAAAATACAGCAGCCAAGCAGTAAATACCGATTTGGTGAAGTGTGTGACACCAAACGTGCCGCCCACGTACTATAGTATAAAATGTATATAGAGGAAGCCTTAATTACTACTAAATATACCCCAAAAAAAGAGATCCATATGTTATTCCCTTAGAAATTAACAACTGATCCGTGGCCCAATCACACTAAATATTCACTGGTAGTTCTTCCCCAAAAGCTTCTCTGCACTGCTAAATAAACATTTTAATAAAAATGTCTGACCAAAACCAACCAACCGCCACACATTTTGGGTAAATTTAGCTAACAAGTGAAACGATCACTTACACAGAAAGTTAGCTGCTATGTCGGCTGAATGTTTTGCTCCGACTCACACAACACAGATCAAAGCAGGTGTGCCTCTCGCCCGCAGGGCAATGGGCTATAGGCGACTCTGTTCTTTGGAAAGTCACTCGGGTTTGTGTACAATGTTGCCAGCTTCGATAGTGTTGTTCGAAACGACTGAAGGGGCTGTTAAAGCTGTAAGTCTCCGTCGTGGATTCCACTCAGGATCGGCTAGTTTTTGTAATCTTGATGACAGACGTGCATTCAGAGAACAAAGACCTCCGCCAAAGCGAATGTAAAAAAAATTGGTTTTGCCATGTTAAACAGATTTGCTAGAATTTGAAATGACCTCCTGCCTTCAAACATGTATTACGACACAGGGCTGCCCCGTACCTGAATGGTTGCCATGTTGACACACAAGATGCAACCGCAAGGTAATAAAGCGAATAAAAGGCAGTCTGGAAACAAATGTAAATATCTTTTAATCCATTGAGTGGTAAAGGTGAGGAGAAAAGCCTGACACATCCTTTGTTTTAAGATAACCTTTGAAAAGTACTTGAGGTCAGCCACCACTGACACACTTCCAGAGATTGGAGATTGCTCCACAGACACTCTGAGCAAGGGCAGTGGACCAAACCACTATGAGGCATGACAGGGGTGGGGAAGTTGTGCTTTGTGTCTAGAATTAGCACAAATGTTTAAAATACATATTGTTATACTGTCTAAAATTATATAGTTATGTTTGCAATTATATATTGTGTAAGACAACTCAGTTTTTCCCGGAAGTCCCCCAATGTTTGTTACAGATACCCAAGTTGGTCAGGCAGTAGTCTTTTACACCTTTTATGCCTCTTTATTTACAATCAACTTGAATGTCTTGAAAAAATAAGCCCAATTAACTATACCCAACTTTATTTTACCTCAGGGTGGAATAATTGTTGTTAAATCAGGCAAATCAGTGATGAAAAAAAAGTAGGGGCTTATTACGTGTATTTAATGTATTCATGATTATAATGTTTTCCTTTTTTTCGGGAGAAGTTGACAAAATAATAGCAACTCTTCTCAGTATAACCCAGTATAGAATGACCAAAATGTCTAATATTAAAACAGATCAACTCCTATCTGGAACAGATTAATAAAAACTGTACATTATAATCATCATAATGGGAGGATTTATTGCAAGGTTATTTGTACTCTACAACATTAATTTTATCCAGATGTGGCTATTAAATTGGCAAGAATAAATAGGAAGTTTTGGTTAACCCTTCAGGGTGTGAACCTAAGTGGAGGAATAAGCCAATGTGTTCCAAGATACAGATTATGACACAACAATCCTGTTTTGCAATATTGCTTTGCCATACTTACAATGTCCAGCAGTCTGTCAACACAATTTGGAAGCACGCTGTGTTGGTCAGTGAGGTGTAGAGACAGGGAGGCTCTGTCTGTTTGCCCTTTTTGGCACAGGGGGCACAGCCACTCAGCTGCCCCATTGCTTTCACTGCTCACCTTCTCTCCAGACTCCTCCTAACAAATAAAAAGGGCTGTTAGAGAAACTTAAATTTCAAGAGACATCTAACTGTAACAATGATCCTGGATCTCCCTAATAAGTCTTTGAAAATAATTTTAACTATGACTATGTGCAGTAGGGAGGTTCACCACAATTTGTCTGCACTGACTTAATTAAATAAAAAATCTGTTGTTTTATACATCTTTGCTCCCCATAAAACTTTCGACTGATTCGATATTGCACATGTACATACATTGTTTAATACATAAACAGAAGTATCCCCTGTACATACTGAGGTAACACTATAACTCACATCATAACATGTTCTGCCTATAAACTACAATGGCGTATTGTCTCTCGAGCCACAAGCTTTGATAAATGGAATATATGTCCAATTTAATAACTATCTAATGTCATAATACATCAGCTCGACATATACTATGAAACAACTTACTTCTATGTAGTACTATTGAAGACTAAATAGATCATCTGCAATTTGCCACACAGCGTCGATGTTGCTTTCATGATCCAAGATAAAACCAGGACAGCAATAGCGTTGTATGACAATAAAGCAAAAATATCTACACTGCTACAATCCTCACTTCCTCGTCATGCCAATTAGCAAGCTAGCAGGCTTATAAAACCGGATAATATTTGCAGAACTCCGTGTCTGCAAAATACGTGATTTCTAAAAAGCCCAACAACACGACTTCCATAAGTAAAAGCCAAGACAAATCTAGATTGACGTCCCGCTACTTATAGTTGGCTAATTAATGAGCAGTCTAATTAGCTATGCCGAGCAGGGATGAATCAATTAGCTAGCAAGCTAGGTTGAGAAGCCCCCTTTAACGTCGCATTACAGAGGTGTCTCTGGAAATGCTGCTTAGCGGATAGTTTGCTGAGAATAATTCAGCATGTAATAGCAATACACTTCTCCAAAACTGAGAAAGACAGAGCAGGCGTCACCATAATTGTGTGGCAGGCTCTCGGTTGAGGCTGCACGGTCATTGCATTAATAAACAAAAAGGGGTTAACAGTCGTGTCACTTTGCTAGCTAGCCTGTTAGCAGGCAGAGATAATTAACCGCTCCTCGAACTATGTCCAACTGGCGAGTCTCCACTCATAACAAACTCCGTCTGCTCCAGGTGGGAACTGCAGCTTCAATACAGCGCCTGAGTTCACCCAGGATAGAAAATACATTCCCTTGGCTTTAGATCAAAAACCTCGGCCTCGAGTTATTTCCTTACCCCTCTGATTGTGGGCTGCCAATCGGGCATCTAGTGTTGCACCGCCCGCCGCCTACTGCTCAACAGCGCAAATTGAGGCCTAGCCGGACTAAAGCCATTTAATTAATGAACGTGGGCTCCGTTTACAGATGTGTTAGAAAACACTCGCACCCCCCTCCTCCTCCCTCACCGCCCAGCAGACCCCGTTTGGACGCGTCCTAGCGCTCAAATCCATACCTTTATTACTTGCGGTGCAACACATGGCCATTTAAACTATCATTTTAACAGCTTCGCGTCGTAATTGGCGAAGGAATTAAACGCTGAAAAGCTACTTGAAAGCGGACTACGTGCGCCACCGTCGCCTCGACGATGGGGGTGGTGAACGGAGAGCAGGCGAAACAGACGAGAGGCAGAAAAAGTTTTGGATTTAATGTTGGATTTCTATCAAGGATCGGATTAGTATGAGGCACAATCCGTCGTTTGCTCGATCCTCTATCAGTCGCAGGCCACTCTCCCCACTGAAATCGGCACAATTAACCGATCGCGACTGACGTTTAATTAAGTTCAGAGCAATTAGCTAATGCGTTTTTACCTGCATGGTCGCCGCTCCAGCACGCACACACTCACACGCTTCCTCTGTGGCTCCTCAGAAGTGAAAAGTTTTCTTGCCTGCCCTCCCTCTCTCTCTCTCTCTCTCCTGTTCTCCCCCTCCCTTCATTCGCCCTATCCCTCTCTCCTTACCCTCTTCCCTCTAGTAAACACACCACAGCTCCCCCCAAGGCTGATTGCTGACATTCAGAAGGGACACACGGCTATCAAATCCCTTATGTAACCCCGCAGATATGAGAGATTATTAATATATGCAGAAACACCGATTACTTGCGAAACAATATTGATTAAAGCGGAAAAAAATGCCTAATCTAACATCTAAACGAAAACAACAACGTCGATGGTTTAATTATACGGAATCCCTTCAGATATCAAACCCGTCCTCATTTTCCCATTAAAAGGTGAATAAAAAATGAGTCCCCATTCTGCCAACTTGGATTTCCACAAAGAGTGTGACGAGTTAATTAATGATGAATAATAGAAATGTGGCCGCAAAAGGCTCTACTCAGCACTAACCGCAAAAAAATGTCGTGTTTTCAATCAAATGTTAGGTGTGGCGCCCATCAACAGTCGAGTATGTGGAATAAATATTTCTACATCAACGGAGATTAAAACTGCACCATCTGCATGCCTCTGCGTTACTGGAACAGGAAGTGATGTTCCTCAATACCCTAATAGGTGTCTATAATTGCGCCTGTGCGAAACTAATTTCGCTGTCGTGTAGAGACTGATTGATCAGTCGCTAAATCTTTTGATGCCGAATTATTGGGATTTAAGGACCTGATTTTGGAAGGTGTGTGAGGTGTAGTACGCTACGTCCATCATGCTTTCCCAAAGCACTGCGATTCAGTTTAATCATTTGGAAATGTAGTTCATTCATGACGCTGCAGCAGCAACTCCTTCCCTGTAAAACTAGTCTTTAACGCCTGCTAATGGTCGAACAGTAACGTCTACAGCGACTGTATTACTTAATTTGAGTGTACTACTTAACTGAGTGTAGTTAATACAACATTAGAAATATATCGTCTGGAGCATTAACAGAGATTATGAAGCTATAACCAAAAAAAACAGACTAAACTGGTGGAGGCTGATCGCAGTATGGTAGAAGTGGCAATTACGCAACCCAAAATAGCCCACTACACATGAAAGCCAGGCATTAAAAGAAAATTCTAAAGCAACAGTGAGGAGTTTGCAACAATATAAACGTCAGTATTCCTGGCAAATGTATTATTATTATTGGAAGCACATTATTGTAGCTTATATAGTATGTCTGGTGCATCACAGTGTGAGCAATATTATAAGAAGATAATAATATATACAATTATCAGATATATTTCTCAACATAGATCATAAAAGATGTATTAGATTTTAGGGATACAATAATCAGATACTGATATCAGACATTTGGTCCGATAGCAATGCAAATAGCGGGATTGTTTTCAGTGACAATAAGGCCAATCTTTTACTAGTCACTTTTTTATACTACTTGTGAATTGTAATTGTTTGTTTGCTCTAGATTGTGACTGTGATTCAATGATAACATTTGGTTCTCAGTTGATAAAGTTCTTTTGTCGTATTTTAGAATTTAAATAAATTTAAAATAACAATTGAGTAAATATACATACAGTAGAAAGAAATGTTGAAATTATAATTGCCTTACACATAATATAATGATCCTAGTGTCCTCTGCACTTAGGCATACTAATCAAATGCTGGTATTGGATCAGTACTCTGTATCGACCTACATCCAAAGCCCAGGTGTGTATCAGTATCTGGACTGAAAAACTAGGATCTGTGCATCCCAATAAGGCGTAAATGCGTCATTCACAGAGTAGCTATGGCTGTTAATTGCAATTGCTTCTGTTGAAATCACACTAAATTGCTATGGATTAAAATTACAGTGTAGCACAGAATTGAAGTTCTCAAGTTCGGTACCTCAAAACAGTACAAACTACTTATTCAATACTAACTACTTATTAAATTGATGTAACTATTTCATTTCAGATGAGCGTGGAAGTGGAGAGAAAGTTTTTATGCAATGCTGACATCCTGAAAAAACTGGAGGATTTCGGGGGTATGTGTTCATTCTGTCTTCAAACTCTTATGCATGGGTAAATCTAGAAATAAGAAGTACAGACGAGGATAGCACTCCAAATTATTCAACTTTTAATGGCTAAATGGATGTTTCAGGCACTTCTTCAGCGCCCTTCTTTAAGGGTCCAACACCCACTGTTGATGTCAATATTGTGATGTGAGCACTGAAGCTTACATTTTCCTAACTTTTGAATTGAGCCTGATGCTTACATTATGTGAAATGAAAGAATGTGGTTTGCACTGTAACCATGGTGACACTGGCCATCTGTCTCCTGTTAATAATGAAGCTCCATTATTTGTATCTGCCTCATTAGTGTATTTCATGCAACATTTG